>JARFJB010000047.1:217500-502500 GCA_036346205.1 Vesta saturnalis
GTGTGGTGTGGTGTGGTGTGGTGTGGTGTGGTGTGGTGGTTGCGGTGTGGGCGTGGCCGGTGCCGGCGGGTTTGGGTTTTGGGTGTCGGTGGCGTGTGGCGTTGGCGGTGCGGTGGTGTGGTGTGTGTGAGTTGGATTGTCGTGTGTCGATGTAGTAGCGAGTTTTAGCGGTGACAAGTGATCTGATGTGTGTCGTAGTGAGCAGTAGAGTTGTGTGGCTTGATATGGTGATGCGAGTAGGATAGGAGTAGGTAGTGTGAGTGCTGGTGTGTCGTGTGTGGCTGTGTGTCTGTTTATCCGTATTTAAATTGTTATAAATTATAATTTCATTATAATTTATTTGTTGTACCGGACTTCTGAAATGTAGTATAAACTCATGTAATGATTTGATGCATAAATGTTTGGAAAGTTTTTGATTGTAACGTTTTAATTTGGTCTTTCACGTATTTAAAAGAATTAGCATTTTTACTGACAATAATCGCATGTAGTCTTTTTTGTGAATACAAAGATAAAGTTTTGTGGCTTATAAATTGGGAGCATGAGTAAATTAAGATAGGTAGTGAAATCTTTTTAGTAGTGTGATGGACATTTATTCGTTTCTTTATAAATAATAGTTATTTTCTGTAGGTAGGTATTAGAAATTCGCGTTCGTTAAAAGGAATATGTTTTAATCAAGTTATACATTATTATTTGTAATTAAGTAGAGTGAAAACATAATTCGCATTTGTTCAGACCTTATAGGCGGCTTTTGTGGAATATTTTGATAAGGGTATTGGTTTTAAATAAAGGTTGGGACTTTAAGACGTTGGTTTAAGGATCATTATAGTAGAGGTTCGTTATCATAGGCATGTCATTACGAAGGTACCTTTTGGGAGCAGTTTCTAGCATGATGTAGTTTTAATCAGTTCAGTCAGATATTAACGCTGGCGATTTGCAATTCACGTATTGGTTTTGCATTGGTGAAATTAAGATTAGGGAGATAATGAAGATGGCTAACGTAATGTTGAAGTCGTATGTACGATTCAAAGGCTCATCTGAGTGTTTTCGGTACTCTGAAGACTCACAAAGATGTGTATTGTATTTTCTATTGCAATGTATATGCTGGCGCATGGCGTTTGCAATTAACGTTTTTTTGCATTGTTATAAGTCTTTGAGTGCAAACGTATTCATAACGTAGCTACGTTTCAACAGCTTATTTGAGCAAACTAGGTGATTTTATTTATTAAACTGACGAATTTGTATTGCATTATAGTGTCACAAAGAACGCGGAATTGTGTATAACTTTGAGGCCAATACCGATGACTAGCTAGTTTCACAGCCTTTTGGGCATTATTAGGTGATTTTATATATATGCTTTGATTTATGTAGCATATATGTGTATACATTTCGATGATGTGTATATATATATATATATATATATATATATATATATATTATACATATGTGTTTAAGTTAACGTACCTATGTGTTTTTTTAGTGTTAACCCATTTGTTGTACAACGCCATACTTACCCGCAGTGTTTTTTCGAATTAGATGAGTTAACATCAATATTTTTGTGTTTATTTGAAGTAAAGTGATTACGCCGAAATATATCATTAATTATTGAATTATAACGTAACATTTAAAGGTTTAATGAAATTTTTTTTGTAATTTGAGAATTGAACTCTAGTGAGTATTTATTCAGTTTGTGCGTGTGTGCGTGTGTGCGTGTGTGTGTGCGTGTGCGTGTGTGTGTGTGTGTGTGTGTGTGTGTGTGTGTGGTGTGTGCTGTGTGTGTGCGATGTGCGTGTGTGTGTGGTCGTGTGCGTGTGTGCGTGTGTGTGTGTTTGTTTTTAATAGTTTATTCAGCATGTCCCGTTCACAATTAGAAACATTACATGCTTTAACAATAACAATGCATTTACATTTTACTATATAAAACATTAAATATTAATACTATTGTCTCTAGGCAATGTTGCCAAACCGTTAAGTTAATTTTATTTAAGAATTTAATAAATTCTTTAAAATACCTTTCTATTAATAAATTTCTGGGAATAGACCAAATATTCTCGTTATTTATAACACAATTCTTTAAATTTTGTCGCTTAGTTTGTAAGTCTTCACAAACAAAAATCAAATGATCAACTGTTTGTTCATCACAATTTGCTTCATTAATTATTTTAATTTTTATATTTTACCATGGCCACTAAAAATTGTGGACATATTTTTTGAAAAATGAATTTTTAACTTTAACCTATCCTTGTTGTTTCACCTTTTATGCTATTTTGCCTTAATAAATTCCATTTCTCTTTACTGTTTATTTTTTATTAATTTTTTATGTATTAATAATTTCTAAAACTTCATTTCATTTTGATTTGTTATATGATTAATTTCATTTCCATGGTTCCATTTTCTGATTTCATGATTTACAAACGTAATTTCTTCTATTTTTGGTGTTATTGTAATTAAACCAGTTAAAACACATAAAGCATCATGTGCTATTGTACTAAAACATTTTAAAATTTTGATATTAATTATTCTATGAATTCTATTCAGTTTTCTTTGATAACTTTGTTTAATAAAGCGGATTTCCAAATTATTGCTCCATATGTTAAAATTGGTACAATTGGTACTTTATATATTACAGATAACACATTGTGACTTAATCCCAAATGAAACTTTGGCTTTTCTGGATAATATATGAATCAATTTTAAGATTTTATCAGTCACAAAATCTATGTGTTTATCAAAATCATGTTTATCTTCTCAATAAATTTCCAAATATTTTAAACTATTACACTGTTCTAATTTAACATAATTTAGAAATACAAGCCCAAGATAAGGATGAACAGCATGGGGATCTTGAAAACGGTAAGAGATACGAAGGCCATTAAATTAGAGAACAGTTGTATAATTTAGGGCATGTTCACATGTAGTTTGCAAAAGTTCATTATTGTTTATTGTTAGAACAAAATGCGATTTTTGGGTTTTTCTTTTCTGGTAATCCCTTCATTTATTTTAAAAGATTTTTAAAAACCAAAGGTACTTCTTCATTATCACTTTTTGAATTGTATAGATGGCACTTTCAAATTTTTTATTCGACGTTTCGTCTCCAAAAAACTATCATTAACTTTATTTTTTTATATTGCCGCAACCAACGAAACACTCTGCATTTTTAATTACGAATTTAACCATACAAAATATTTTTTTACGTATAAATTTAACAACTCAAATCTTTTAAGCTTATTTAATTAAAGTCAAATAATTGCAATAACTGTTCAAATAGGTTGCCTTTATTTTTTAAACATAGGTAAGCTATCTTTACGGAAGAATTTAAAACACAGACTAGCATTTCTGGCGATGTTGTATTAACTGCTGCCATAACCGATACTAACAACTGCTCTTCATTTTCAAAAATCCCATCATACGCTTGGTTTTTCAGGTAGACCCACAGAAAAAAATCCAACGGACTTAAATCGGGTGATCGGGCTGGCCAAGCTACTGCACTGCAAGCTCCAATCCATTTTCCAGTAAACCGTAATCACAGATAGTCCTGTCCATTTCTTGAGTTATGTGCTGGGGCACCATCATGTTGAAACCAACAGTTGTTAACGAGTGCTAGAGGTAATTCATCCAAGGCATTTTCCAAATCAGTCCTTAAATTGTTGATCATGCTTTCATCAGACCAAATTATTTTAATTAGCTTACCAGTACGATGTTCAATTTGTCTTGTCGATATTTCAATAACGGCTTGTAAAACGGCATTAGCTTTTTTGTCATTAGATTGTTTTTAACAGGGTAGGAGAGGTTTTGTAAATTTTGTAAAGTGTTATTTTATCAAAGCCTTCTAATATTAATTGATATATGAAAAATGTAAAAATGAAAATCCGAATTTTTCAGCCTCAAAACCATAATGTAATACATGGTTAAATTCATAATAAAAATACTATGGAATACAGGGTATTTCGTTGGTTATGGCAATATAAAAAAAATTAAGTCGATGGTTTCTCGGAGACGGAACGTCGAAAAAAATTTTGAAAACGCCATCTAATAGAATTCAAAAAGTGACAATGAAGAATTTCTAACAACCCTTTTTGAGTTGTATTAAATATATACCGTAATTTAAGGTCTTTCATTCGTTCCGTTGTAAATATAAGAAAAATTTTAATTATTTAAATATAGGTATGTGGTAGGCAACTTAATTTGCATTTCTCTTTAGGGGTTTATAGTGCATATCTTCGTAATGGTTTATACCACTTCTTTACGTCATCGTGACTTAATTTCTTGCGCAAATCCTTTCGCGTACGACTACATTGTCTAATTTCAAATCATCCATTTTTTTTGCTTCCTGATGAAGGTTGTGCTGATCAGGAAGCATTTTTTTGGGGTTTTCCGCCTAATTTTGTGAAAGTGCCATTAATTTGATGGTAAGATATTTTAACGCATTATACAAAAAATTAAAACATTTGCTCTTTTCAGTTACTTTTATTTTAGTTCAGTTTTATTTATACTTTGATTACATTTTAAGTACGCATTTAATTTTACTGTTGCGTACGCTTTCATTTTATTGGAAAATTTCAAGATAATGCATTAAACGGATTATTCCATTTCAAGAAAAAAATTTATAAGAATAATTCCAGTTTTGGGTGTGGCTGATTACATAAAAGCATTGTTATTGCAATATATTGCGCAACATTACACAAGGATTATGTCATCCTAGTTTGCATTTCCGCATTATTTTTTATAATACCAGGGATTCTCAAGAAGATTTTGTATATTTAGTAACAGGTATTTAATGTTTAATGATTTTTTTAGTATTTTAAGGTTTTCACAATTAGTTTTTAAGATATATTTTATTTAACCCTTTCACTTTACATATTTAAGAAACATAGTTGTATATTTTTTATTGTTTTACATTTTGATAAATTTTTTAATGTAAAACTCGGTAATCAAGCAAATCAAAAGAATGAACCCCCCTACATTAAACTACCGACTGGGTCAAAGGCATTATTTGTGGTGAATGGTTAGTATCTCCAGTTAGCTTAACGAATTGTGTTTTTGGAGAACTTTTTACACTCATTTCATTATTTTACTCATATTTCATTATTGCTTTATTATATTATTAAATTTATTACACCATTTACACCATTACTTTATAAAGTACCTTTAGTTTTTAAAAGTCTTTTAAAATAAATGAAGGAATTACGAAAAAAGAAAATCCCAAAAATTGAATTTTGTTTTAAATCTCGGAAACGATAAATAATAATGAGCTTTTGTAAACTATATGTAAACATTTACTAAATTATACAACTTTTCTGTAATTTAACCGCCTTCGTATCTCTTACCGTTTTCAAGATCCCCATGCTGTTCATCCTTATCTTGGGCAGTTGTACATTAATTTCCTTTTTTCTAATCGATCTTGATTTTTTGATTATAATGATAACTATTGATTTTTCTTTAATAAATGTAATTTTGTTATTTTTAGCCCAGACATTAATTTTGTCCATTCTTAACTTAGAGTTTCAGTTTCTAATACATTTTTTCCTTTCACTAACAATAAGAAATCATCGGAAAATGCTAACACTAAAGTATTTTTTTAATATTTAAGATTTAACCAGGTATTATATTGTATATTCCGGAATCCTTGACCACAACATGACCCTTGTGAACAACCTCTATTGGTTTTTTTCACAACCTTCTTTTCATTTACCTCTAATATAGCTAACCTGTTATTAAAATAATTTAAAGTTAATTGATATACATTTTTAGGGCAATTCATAATTTTTAAAGCATTAATGATGACAGATACCATGCTGCGATAAATGCTCCTTTAACATCTCAAACTAACTGAAATAACTAAACCTTTTTCATTAAAACTTTATTCTACAAATTTTTTTAATACTATTAGAGCATAGATTTCGTAATTCCATTTATCATTAATTTTTCTAAACTTTTACCACTGACATTTATTAAACTGGCCTAAATTTTGATGCATTAAAGGTAACCTCTTTTCCTGGTTTTATTACAGGAACTATAATAGATTTTTTCTAGTCTTTTGGCAAATGATTATAATTTAAACAAATTCTTTTGACGCTCTAGATCTGACCTTCGTTTCGCCAACACTAGCATCTCGATTCACGTGGAACGTCATTAATGACTTGCATAACAGCGACCACTTTCCGATAAATATAGAGACTGACACCGCCGTTACAGATAGGGCAGTAACTGCACGATTCATATCTGCGAATGCTAACTGGTCACTATTCCGTCAAAGTCTTGAAATACCTCCAAATATTACCGTCGAAACAATAACTGATAGTATATTGAGAGCGGCGGGAAACAGCATACCAAAATCGGGAAATAAGCCGTAAGAGACTCTGTCGGTGGAATCAATGTCAAGGTAGCCGTCAATAATAAGAAGGCAGCATTCAGAAGGTATCAAAGGCAACCAACGATTGAAAACCACATTGCGGCCAAGAGAGCCAGAGCTATTAGTAGGCGCATTGTGCTCGAAAGCAAACGAAAGAGCTGGATCCTATATACAACAAACATTTCGGCAAGTTCAGACATTAACGGCACCTGGAAAAGATTGCAATTAACGGGAGAATAAAAGTCAATCAATTTATGCTATACAAACCATCAAAAATAATCCGAAGATCCGACTGAGAGAAAACGTTGGCCAGACTTAGAAAATAGTAGTAAACTATCCATCCAATTTTTTGAAAATGAAAAAAATAAGTCAGTGTGTGGTGTGTGTTGCGTGTGTGTGTTTGTGTGTGCATATGTGTCCTTGTGTGAGTGTGTGTGTGTGTGTTTGTGTGTGTGTGTGTCTGTGTGTCTGAGCGTGTGTGTGTATATGCACATACACTCAACTCATAAAGTCAAATAAAATGTGTGTGTGTGTGTGTGTGTGTGTATGTGTGTGTGCGTGTGTGTGTGTGTGCGTGGTTGCGTGTGTTAGTGTACGTGAGTGTATGTGAGCGTGTGGTTGCGTGTGTGTGTGTGTTTGTGTGTGCATATGTGGCTTTGTGTGTGTCTGTGTGTGTTTGTTTGTGTGTGTGTGTGTGTGTGTGTGTGTGTGTGTGTGTGTGTGTGTGTGTGTGTGTGTGTGTGTGTGTGTGTGTGTGTGTGTGTGTGTACGTGTGTGTGTGTGTGTGTGTGTGTGTGTGTGTGTGTGTGTGTGTGTGTTGTGTGTGTGTGTATTCGGGCGCGTATGTGCGTGTGTATGCGTGTGTGTACGCGTGTGTGTGTGGTTTGTTGTGTGTGCGTATGTATATGTCTGTGTGCATGTGGGTGTCTGTTCGATTGTGTGTGTGTGTGTGTGTGTGTGTGTATGTGTGTGTGTGTGTGTGTTTGTGTGTGTGTGTGTGTGTGTGTTTGTGTGTGTGTGTGTGTGTGTGTGTGGGTGTGTGTGTGTGTGTGTGAGTCTGAGTCTGAGTCTGTGTGTGTGTGTGTGTGTGTGTGTGTGTGTGTGTGTGTGGGTGGGTGTGTGTAGGTGTGTGGGTGCGTTCGCATGAGCCTATATGTAAGCTATATTTATGGCAACTTATTTGTGCATGTACCTGTGACACCTTCAAAGTCAGCTTACACACTGTCATAATTTTAAGGATAGTTTTCTTTACTTCCACAAGAGACTTGTAAAATTCAGCATCTAAAAGACGACGTAATCTGTCCTTCCATTTGTTATTGGAACAAGCATAAGCACGGTATATTCGTCTTAGCGTGATTTTGTAAATGACATCACATTTTATGTATATTGGCATGGTACACACTTATATTTGTGGCAATGTGTCCCCGTTTTGGTATTGTGCATCATCTATAATAAAAGCTCCTATTGTCTAATTTATGTGATGCTAAAAATAGAGTAAGTTTTTTGTTATAATTCTTGGAATTCGTTTTATGACTTGCCATTATATTGAATGCATATTTCGGTTATCTACGTTAATGATAATGTCCTAATACGTAAAGTAACTCCATAATGTGAATTAAACCGTAACTATTAAGTATCGAGTATACCTATTAAGTTCAAACTGGTCATAGTCTGACACCATATAGAGCATTACTGTTTATTTCATTATGTATGTACAGATTTTTAAGACCAAGTGATTTTAAAGACTAAAAATTAAATTTCTTTGGTGGACAGCAATCTACACACATTATGTAGCAGTGATCAGATGGAATCAATGATGCCCAAACACGATTGATTTATCAACTTTGTTACCAAGACTACCAAAAACATTGTTTAGATGGGCAGTTTATAATTTTACGGCGTCAGTCATCATTTTGGGCTCAAAACTATATATTTATACGCTAATTTCGTTGGTGAAGACGACCAAATACGGTATCCCGACGGACCAACATTAAAGGTTATGACAATAATTTTGGGACCAATGATTGTGTTGTGAAAAATATTATGGTTTTAAGATGTTGGTCAACGATTAATTTTATACAAAAAAGTCTAGACGTATTTTTTAAAGAAAATTTAACTGTGCATAAATTTTCTTTATGAAGGGAAATAGATGTAAACATTGAATAAATATGATTGAAAATGCTGAAGCTATATTACCGACATTTTTACATAAGCGTGCGGCTTTGGAATTTTTTTATGTTAACATATATTTATGTCTACTAATCTCTCTCTGATATAAAGTTTTAAACGACATTCTGACCTAGATTATTGTATTGTTTTAACAATGTTGCTTATGAACGTATAAAAAGGAAGTTGCATAGTTATCTTCAAGAAATTGAAATTAAGTGGTTCGTTTCTTTTAATTTAGGTTAGCATCTGTTAAACTCTGTCTGTCATGCAGTTTTAAACGTCTGTTTAATAGATTATTGTTTTTGCGTTTACACTGTTGCCTATTTTCGTAATGAACTATTTATAAAAGAGGTTATATTATTATCCTAAAGAAAATGTCACTCTAATCTTTTAAAATCCATTTTGTAGGTTGGAAGGTCGTGTGGTTTTCCATATCATGCCGTAAGTGATCGAAGAGCAGAGAAATTTTCTCCGGGAGGTTTCAGCTTGACCAATGAAGCACACTCTGGAAGACGGAAGATCATAAAAAACGATGATCTTCAACAGGTTGTGGAAACAAATTTCAGTGTAAGGTGCCCAGAGCTTGCAGAAATGTTCAATGTGAGTGATAAAACCATTAGTTTGCACCTTCATCAGCTAGGAAAGACGTGGAAGTTAAGCAAATGGGCCCACATGAATTATCAAACGATAACAAATTAAATCGGCTTACTGTTTCTTCCGAAAAGGTTTTACGCAACAATAATGAACCATTTCTTGATCGGTTGTTAACCTACGATGAAAAGTGGATACTATACTCCAATTCTAAGCGTTTTTATCATTGGTTCTCGCCTACTGATTCGGTACCACACACTCCTAATGTTTCCTTACACCCAGACAAGATTTTATTGTGTGTTTTGTGGACGGCGACCGGAATAGTCAAACCATTACTGTGAACAACGTCAGCGAGTACAATAAGCAAAAAATAGCCTTCTTTAGTCATTCGGAAGAAGGTGCTATTCTTACAGGGTAACGCCAGACTAGATTGACCCGGGAAAAAATTTCTGAACTTGGCTGGGAAACATTTCACCAAGTGATCACCACCCTTTTCTGTCTCTTGTCAACTGCAGTAGACATAACCAGTTCCAAACAGGACTTAACGTTATCAATGCAGTCCGTTAATTTTTTTATTAAAAATCCATAGAATTTTGACATACAGAAAATGGTGTTACGTTTACAATTGTGACGGTGGCTACTTCGATGGGTAATAATGTATTATTGTTTGTTAATAAATATTTTTATTTCACCATAAAAAACCGCACAAACTTAATTAGTTACCTGATATATGCGAAGTTGAAAAATTGTTTATAATATAATTTATAATTGTAAATTAATGTAGCATCTTAAAAATTAAAGCAGAACCCTTAAATAAGAATTAAAAAAAACGTGCCTTAACATTTTTGAAAAATATTTTCATATTACGAAACGTTAAAACATAAAATGATCTATTTCTCTTTAACAATTGTTAATGGAATTTTTACATTCGCGAATATATTACAAATTAAATGCAATCTCTTTTTAGCGGAAATAGATTGTTAAATATGTATTAAATTGTTTACTTCAAGGACAGTGTGGTTAATAGCGAAAATTTATGCGAGACTATGTAAAATGTACCGGAAAGGAAAAAAATATTACAAAAACTGTATTGAACATATTAAAATTTACATAAATAGTTACTGTAAATAAACACTATTTCCGGTATTTAAAATGTCACGTCCTTTACCCAATCGTACCAAAATAATCCACCATGCTTACGTTTATTCCTAACGTACGTCCCTGAAGACTGAGAGTAATAAATCATCTTATTAGTGAAATAGTGGCGTTTTTTTCGCATGGAAGCGGCAAACAGAGTTCAATATCAAACCGGGCTAGTTAACACGAAGATGCTGTAAATGTGCTGCCTGCAAAATATTGCGTGAAATAAAGACGGTTTAGGTAAACGGCAAACAAAAGACCACTCTTTACAAATCGACTTAATACTAAAGATCAGACACCTCATAGACGTCCGCTTGGGATTTCAGTGTAATAAAAAGTGTATATTAATTATCTAACACTTGAAAGGCATGAATCGGTTTGGTAGCTCATATTACAACGCCTAATCAAGTTTTTTTGAAGATCGGCCATGATGTCTGGGTGTGTGCCTGTATGTGTGTGTGTGTGTGTGTGTGTGTGTGTGTGGTGTGTGGTGTGGTGTGCGTGGTGCGTGGTGGGTGGCGTGGTGTGCGTGTGGTGTGTGGTGTGCTGGCGTGGCGTGGGTTGCGCGGTGCGCGTGCGGGTGGCGCGTGCGCGTGTGCGGTGTGCGCGTGTGCGGTGCGCGTGGCGGTGCGGGTGTGCGGGGCGAGGTGGAGTGTGCGGTGGGAGTGGCGAGTGAGCGAGTGAGCGAGTGAGGAGTGAGCGAGTGAGCGAGTGGCGAGTGCGGCGTGTGGGAGTGTGAGTGAGCGAGTGAGCGAGTGAGCAAGTGCGCGAGTGTGCGAGTGCGCGCGTGCGCTCGTGCGCTCGTGCGCGCGTGTGTGTGTCTGTTTTATCACGTATTTATAAATTATTTATAAATTATAATTTCGAAATTATAATTTATTTGTTGGTACCGGACTTCTGAAATGTAGTATAAACTCATGTAATTGAATTGATGATGCATAAATGTTTGGAAAGCTTTTTGATTGTAACGTTTTAATTTGGTCTTTCACGTATTTAAAAGAATTAGCATTTTTTACTGACAATAATCGCATGTAGAATCTTTTTTTGTGAATACAAAGATAAAGTTTTTGTGGCTTATTAAATTGGGACGCATGAGTAAATTAAGATAGGTAGTGAAATCTTTTTTAGTAGTGTGATTGGACATTTATTCGTTTCTTTATAAATAATAGTTATTTTCTGTACGGTAGGTATTAGAAATTCGCGTTCGTTAAAAAGGAAATACGTTTCATAAAATTATACATTATTATTTTGTAATTAAGTGTAGAGTAGAAAACCATAATTCGCATTGTGTTCAGACCTTATAGGCGGCTTTTTGTTGGAATATTTTGATAAGGGTCTTGGTTTTAAATAAAGTGTTGGGATTTTAAAGACGTTGGTTTAAGGATCATTATAGTAGAGGTTCGTTATCATAGGCATGTCATTACGAAGGTACCTTTTTGGGAACGCAGTTTCTATGCATGATGTAGTTTTAATCAGTTCAGCTCACGAATTAACTCGTTTTTGGCGCAATTTAAAATTTTAAGTAGTAATATTTTTGTAATTGGTGAAATTAAGATAGTAGGGAGATAACTGAAGATGGCTGCGACTGGGGAATGTTGAAGTGCACGATGTAGTTCAGGGCTCACCTATGTTTTCGGTACTCTGAAGCACTCACAAAGATGTGTATTGTATTTTCTTTGTTGTATATGCTAACGCTGGCGTTTGCAATTCACGTTTTTTTTTGCATCGTTTAAGTTTTAGTGCAAACGTATTCATTCGTATTACGATTCAAAGTTTATTTGAGTGTGTTTTATTTATTAAACTGACGAATTTGTATTGCAATTATATGGGGCCATGTGTCACAAAAAGAACGCGGAATTGTTATAATCTTTGAGGCCAATACCATAACTAGCTAGTTTCACAGCCTTTTGGGCAAACTAGGTGATTTTATCTGAATGCTTTGATTTATGTAGCAATTGTGTTGACATTTCGATGATGGTGTTGTTTTATTATTAAGTATTATATATAGATGCATATATGTGTTTAAGTTAACGTACTTATGTGTTTTTTTTAGTGTTAACCCATTTGTTGTAAAACACCATACTTACGAGCAGTGTTTTTTTTAGAATTAGATGAGTTAACATCAATATTTTTGTGTTTATTTGAAGTAAAGTGATTACGCCGAAATATATCATTGATTATTGAATTATAACGTAACATTTAAAGGTTTAATGCAATATTTTTTTGTAATTTGAGCATTGAACTCTAGTGAGTATTTATTCAGTCTGTGCGTTGCGTGTGTGAGTGTGTGCATGCATGATGCGTGTGGTGGTGGTGTGTGGTGTGTGGGTGTGCATTGTGGTGTGTGCGTGTGGTGTGTGTGTAAATATAATTTATTCAGCATGTCCCGTTCACAATTAGAAACATTACATGCTTTAACAATAACGATGCATTTACATTTTACATATATAAAACATTAAATTAATTTAATACTATTGTCTCTAAGCAATATTGCCAAACCGTTAAGTTAATGTTATTTAAGAATTTAATAAATTCTTTAAAATACTTTTCTATTGATAAATTTCTGAGAATAGACCACATATTCTCGTTATTTATAATACAATTCTTTAAATTTGTTGCTTAGTTTGTAAGTCTTCACAAACAAAAATCAAATGATCAACTGTTTGTTCATCTTTCTTAAAAATACAATTTGCTTCATTAATTATTTTATGTTTTATATTTTACCATGGCCACTAAAAATTGTGGACATATTTTTTGAAAAATGGATTTTTAATTTTAACCTATTCTTGTTGTTTCACCTTTTATACTATTTTGCCTTAATAAATTCCATTTCTCTTTACTGTTTATTTTATTCATTTTTTATCTATTAATAATTTCTAAATTTTTATACTTCATTTCATTTTGATTTGTTATATGACTAATTTCATTTTCATGGTTCCATTTTCTGATTTCATGATTTACAAATGTAATTTCTTCTATTTTTGGTGTTATTGTAATTAAACCATTAATATCAACATTTTAAAGTGTTGATATTAATTATTGTATGAATTCTATTCAGTTTTCTTTGATAACTTTGTTTAATAAAGCGGATTTCCAAATTATTGCTCCATATGTTAAAATTGGTGCAATTGGTACTTTATATATTACGGATAACACTTTGTGACTTACTCCCCATGAAACTTTTGCTTTTCTGGATAATATATTAATTAATTTTAAGATTTTGTCAGTCACAAAATTTATGTGTTTGCCAAAATCATGTTTATCTTCTCAATAAATTTCCAAATATTTTAAACTATTACACTGTTCTAATTTAACATAATTTAGAAATACAAGCTAAAGATAAGGATGAACAGCATGGGGATCTTGAAAACGGTAAGAGGTACCAAGGCCATTAAATTAGAGAACTGTTGTATAATTTAGGGCATGTTCACATGTAGTTTGCAAAAGTTCATCTTGTTGAAACCAACAGGTGTTCACGAGTGCTAGAGGTAATTCATCCAAGGCATTCTCCAAATCAGTCCTTAGCAAGTTCAGATATCGTTCGAAATTTAAATTGTTGTGGTAAATAAAAGGTCCTGATATTCTTCGTCCCGAAAGTCCCATCATTAGCTTTTTTGTCATCAGACTGTTTTTGACAGGATAGGAGAGGTTTTGTAAATGAACCAAATTCTTTTACATTAGATTCCAAACGTCTAAAAATGGATTTACCAGGTTGCCTTCGTTCAGGATATCTACCCAAATACATCAGCTCAGTAGCTGCACAGTTTATGTGGGACAAGATGTACCTGTCAACATATCGAGCTTTTCTTCGTTTGTAAAATTTCCTCTTTACGTAGATACACTTATTGATGAATTATAATTTATTAATTAACTAAACAAAACCAAAAAAACAACCCACGAAGTAACGGTAATAAAAACAACTTAAAATACGTACAATTCAAATAGCAATGATCTCAACGCAATAAAACCAAGTTAAACAGTTTTCAACAAAATGTTAAACAAGTGTTATTTTATCAAAGCCTTCTAATATTAACTGATGTATGAAAAATGCAAAAATGAAAATCGTAATTTTTCAGCTTCAAAACAATAATGGTTAAATTCATAATAAAAAATACTATGGAATACAGGGTGTTTCGTTGGTTACGGCGATATAAAAAGTCGATGGTTTCTCGGAGACGGAACGTCGAAAAAAAAATTTGAAAACGCCATCTAATAGAATTCAAAAAGTGACAATGTAGAAGTTGTAACAACCCTTTTTGAGTTGTATTAAATATATACCGTAATTTAAGGTCTTTCATTCGTTCTGTTGTAAATATAAAAAAAAATTTAATTATTGAAATATAGGCATGTGGTAGGCAACTTAATTTGCATTTCTCTTTAGGGGTTTATAGTGCATATCTTCGTAATGGTTTATATCACTTCTTTAAAATTATTTTTCTGATCATTTTGTACGCGCATTACGTCATCGTGACTTAATTCCTTGCGCAAATCCTTTCGCGCACTACTACATTGTCTAATTTCAAAGCATCTATTTTTTTTCACTTCCTGATGAAGGTTGTGCTGATTAGGAAGCATTTTTTGGATTTTTCCACCTAATTTTATCAAAGTGCCATTAATTTGATGGTAAGATATTTTAACGCATTATACAAAAAATTAAAACATTAGCTCTTTTCAGACACTTTTATTTTAGTTCAGTTTTATTTGTACTTTGATTACATTTTAAGTACGCATTCAATTTTACTGTTGCGTACGCTTTCATTTTATGATTGCAAATTTTATTGGAAAATTTCAAGATAATGCATTAAACGGAGTATTCCATTTCAAGAAAAAAATTTATAAGGATAATTCCAGTTTTGGGTGTGGCTGATAACATAAAAGCATTGTTATTGCAATATATTGCGCAACATTACATAAGGATTACGTCATCCTAGTTTGCATTTCCGCATTATTTTTTCCAATACCAGGGATTCTCAAGAAGATTTTGTATATTTAGTAACAGGTATTTAAAGTTTAATGATTTTAAAATTTTTAGTGTAAAACTCGGTTTAGTTATTCCGACATTATTAAAAAATAACTTGGCGTCCGAGTTCATTTTGTTAGTGTTACATTGCAATCTTTTATATTTATATTTAAGTGGTAATCAAGCAAATCAAAAGAATGAACCCCCCTACATTAAACTACCGACTGGGACAAAGGCATTATTTGTGGTGAATGGTTAGTATCTCCAGTTAGCTTAACGATTTGTGTTTTTGGAGAACTTTTTACACTTATTTCATTATTTTACTCATATTTCATTATTTCATTATTAAATTTATTACACCATTACTTTATAAAGTACCTTTGGTATTTAAAAGTCTTTTAAAATAAATGAAGGAATTATGAAAAAAGAAAATCCCAAAAATTGAATTTTGTTTTAAATCTCGGAAACGATAAGCAATAATGAGCTTTTGTAAACTACATGTAAACATGTCCTAAATTATACAACTTTTCTCTAATTTAACCGCCTTCATATGTCTTACCGTTTTCAAGATCCCGATGCTGTTCAATCTTATCTTGGGCAGTTGTACATTAATTTCCTTTTTTCTAGTCGATCTTTATTTTTTCGTTATAATGATAACTATTGATTGTTCTTTAATAAATGTAATTTTGTTATTTTTAGCCCAGACATTAATTTTGTCCATTCTTAAATTAGAGTTTCAGTTTCTAATACATTTTTTCCTTTCACTAACAATAAGAATTCATCGGTAAATGCTAACACTAGAGTATTTTTTTAATATTTAAAATTTAACCAGGTATTATATTGTATATTCCGGAATCCTTGACCACAACATGACCCTTGTGAACAACCTCTATTGGTTTTTTTCACAACCTTCTTTTCATTTACCTCTAATATAGCTAACCTGTTATTAAAATAATTTAAAGTTAATTGATGTACATTTTTAGGGCAATTCATAATTTTTAAAGCATTAATGATGACAGATACCATGCTGCGTTAATTGCTCCTTTAACATCTCAAACTAACTGAAATAACTAAACCTTTTTCATTAAAACTTTGTTCTACAAATTTTTTTAATACTATTAGAGCATAGATTTCGTAATTCCATTTATCATTAATTTTTCTAAACTGTTACCACTGACATTTATTAAACTGGCCTAAATTTTGATGCATTAAAGGTAACCTCTTGTCCTGGTTTTATTACAGGAACTATAATAGATTTTTTCCAGTCTTTTGGCAAATGATTATAATTTAAACAATTATTATAAATTAAGGTTAAAAAATTTTGAAAATATTCTTATTATACGATTTACACCATCCTCTCCTAGGGCTTTTTTGGTATCCATATTAGTTATAATTTCTAATATTTCTTTTGTTTCAAAATCATTATCATTATCATTTACTGTATCGTCTTCAAATTTACCACGGTATAATTTCAACTAACATGATTTTATAGTATCTTCAACATAAATTGTAAATTCACCGTTTTGTTTTTCTAATGTGGTCAAAGTAAATTTTTTCTGATGCCTTTTGATACCTAACTCCCCATGGATTTAAAACCTTCGCCAGTTTCAAAAAATTCTTTTAAAGGTTTTTTTTCAATTTTTATTCTTTAACATATTTACTTTTTTCTTTAAAATATTTAAGCTTTACTTCTTCCTGCAAAATTTCATTATTTGTTATTTTTGGTACAATCTTCTAATTTCATTTGCCCTATTTCCCATAACTGTTAATTCAGAAAACCACCAAAGCACTGTTTTATGTTTACCGTTATTGTAAATATTCTTAACTACTTTAAATGAATTTAAATAAGCATTATTAATAGAATAAATATAATTAGTAATAAATAATTCAAAATATTCAACTTTTTTTAATTTGTTTGTAAATAAATAATCCATTTGTATTCATTATTTAAAATATTTTCACAAATTAAAATTTTAATAAATTCATTTGCAACATTTTTATCAAAAGTAACCCAACAATTATCTTTAATAATAAATTTTTCTACAGTTTTGGTTTTCCGGTGTATTACTGACTTCATACTTTTTTTAAATGCTATAATTTTATGATCTGAACAACTTTCGACCTCCTCCATTTTCCAATTTTTCAGTAAATTTATAAATGGTTAGTAATCGTTAAATCAATATTACTTTTACTTCTTACAGTTTCAAAAACGATTTTTTATTTAAAGTAGCATATCATTTCGAATCAAAAATTCTTCCATAATTTTACCTCTATAATTTGTTAAATTACACTGCGTAACAGAATGCAGGTCATGTTTTCCCCCAACGACGAAAAGTGTTACCCCGGATTCCTTGAGTCCCAAATAGCCCGAAATGGTCATTCCGAGCTCTCGGAAAATTGGCGTAAGGTCAGAGAAATCGGAAAACTGCATTTTTCAAGTTTTTCTCCAAATTTGATGTATATTTTAGCCGGGGAAAAATTTCCAGTGTTTTGTCAAGGTAAGGTTTTAATTAGTAGGTGGTAGGCATGTATACTCCATGCTAGCCGGGGAGGTACCACCACCCTTACCATGGGTTCCTTAATATTGGGTCTCCGATTTTCTGAGCTCGGTAAGGGCTGCCGGTTACCTTTTCCTTCATCCTTAATCTATTCCCATCCTTATTCTCCCTTCTCGCCCTCACTGTCTTCCTATCGGATTAAAAGTCCCAATTTAAAAAATAAGATGGCTGTGGTTTCTAGGCTAATAAATTCCAGACGTAAAATTCTGCCCCATTCGGATGTCCGGGAGAGCAGGGCCCAAGCGACCTCGGTCATCGAAAGTATCAACTTTCTGATTCACTACTGCAACATCCGCGGTATCAGGTCCAATCTTAATGCTATTCACCAACATCTTGAATAACTACAACCTGATATTTTGCTTCTATCTGAAACACAAGTCTCCACTGAAAGCTCCGAGTCACCCGAGTTGCAATTTCCTCAATACCACCTTCACTCTAACTTTCGATATAAAGGAGGCGTATGTGCCTACATCAAGGACAGAATTGTTTGCAAGAGGGTTTCTTCTTTAGAAAATAAAAATTTTGACGTGATTTAGTTTAAACATTCTGGTCCTAATTTTCTGTAATTCTACTGTTGCATTTATAGGTCTCCTAATGACAGTAACTATCAAGACTTCTTCGATTACGTAAGTATGAAAGTTGACTATCTCCTGTCCCAGTTTCCATCTTGCGATATCTCAATTGTAGGCGATTTCAATGTTCATAACTCTAATTGGCTTCAGTTTTCATCTACTACAAATCCTGCTGGTCATAGTGCAGAAACATTTGATATTTCATGTGATCTCACACAAATGATATCTGAACCCACAAGAATCCCTGATAACCCTAACCATACTCCACACCTTCTAGATCTCTTTCTTACATCAAACCCTCTTGTTTATAAAATTTCCGTTCTTTCGCCTAACCCCCCCGACGTCTATTGATGGATCGGTAGTTGCTGATTCTGTAGACAAAGCCAATGTTTTTGTGGATTTGTTTGCATCAAACTCGTGTCTCAATGATTCTGGAAAAGATGTGCCCCTAGTCATACGCTATGAAACCAATTCATTTTCGGTACAAGCTCTTGGAATCGATCATCAGTAGGCCTGATCTCAATAAGGCGACTGGCCCAGACGGTATCTCAGCTATCGTCTTAAAGAAATGTTCCCCCGACTAGTACCAGTCCTATCTAAGCTCTATACGATCTCTATGTCTTCTGGGGAATTCCCTTCATCATGGAAGTTAGCAAATGTTCAACCTATTCCCAAAAAAGGCGATAAGACCGATCCCTCAAACTACCGACCAATTGCCATCACTTCCATTTTGTCTAAAATCATGGAAACTGCCTTCAATCAGCAACTGCTCACGTTCCCTGAAAGTAACAAACTCCTTAGTGACCACCAATATGGGTTTAGGCAAAGTCGTTCAACAGGTGATCTTCTTTCATAGGTGAACCAAGTTTGAAACAATACAGTAGAGCAGTCCGGTGAAACAGATGTAGTCGCTTTAGATATCTCAAAGGCATTTGACCAAGTTTGGCATAAGTGTTTACTTGCCAAACTCACCTCGCTTGGGTTAAATGATACGCTCATCAACTGGGTTTCTAGTTTCCTTGATAAAAGACGAATACGTGTCATAGTTGATGGATTTTTTTTCAAAAGAAGTTAGCATTAACGCGGGCGTACCACAGGGATCCGTTATAGCGCTTACACTTTTTCTGCTGTACATAAATGACCTTATTTCTTCAACAACTAACCCCATCCATAGCTTTGCTGACGATAGCACTCTTCACTGTAGTTCATCTCAGTCTACTCATAGTGATAATCCAATCTCTATGCCAAATCAAGAAATTAAAGCTGAAATTTCAAATTCAATCAACAAAGACGTTCAACGTATTCTCGAATGGGGAAGCAATAATTTAGTTTAATTTAATGCTAACAAAACTCAGTGTTGCCCTGTGTCCGCCAAAAAGGATCGATCATTTCCTGTTGTAAGTATGAATGGCTCAGTTCTTAAGTTTTCAGACTCCGTTACTCTGTTGGGTATGACTGTATCTTCAAATCTCTCTTGGGTTGACCATTTTTTGTCAGCTACCAAAACAGCTGCTCGTAAAATAGGCTTTTTGTACAGATCTAAGCAGTACTTTACCTCTCGACAACTCCTTCTGCTGTATAAGGCCCAAATTCGGCCTCATCTGGAATATAATTCTCACCTCTGGGTTAGTGCTCCCCAATACGCTCTCGATATCATTGATCGTATTCAAAAGAGAACGATTAGGCTTATAAATGACCCGTCCTTAACTTCTCACATACAGTCCCTTGAGCATATAGGAATGGTTTCAGTTCTTTCTTTGTATTACCGTTATTACAACGGCTATTGTGCTGCTGAATTATATTCTTTGACACCATCTCGGGCTATCTTTGCGAGAAACACTCGGTTCGCTTATTCACATCATTAATATGCAGTACAAATCTCCACTTGTCGTACCAAACGGGCACAGTCCACATTTTTCTACACGGCTTCTAAACTCTGGAATGATCCCCCTAGTTCATGTTTTCCTCTCACTTATGGTATGAGAAAATTTAAGGTACCTGTTCATAGCCATCTATTGGCAATTATCCCTCTATCCATCCTCCTAAGTGATCCTGAGTGCTTTAGCACGATAGGCCAAATTTAGCCTATTCAGGTCCACAATCATAAAAAAAAGTAAATAAGGTCAGTAGACCTCAAAAGAACCCAAATAGAAAAAAATTATCTAACAGCAATCCACTTGACTAGAATATCAATCCACTCAAAAAAAACTTTCGTAAACTTAGCTAAAAACATGCATTTTTTACCGATTTTGCGTGTTTTGCCATAACAAAATTCGGTGTTGCCCATTTTCAATAAATATAAAGAAAAGAGGAAAAAGGGAAAAAAAAATTGACCGACAGAACCACTAATAGCACATTTACAGCAAATATATAACGTTACTATCCTCGTCAGGAAAGTTAACCGCTACATCATTCATTTATCAATTTGCTTACAAGGTCTTCTCATATAAAACAGTGATTTAAATGAGGATGGTGAACATTCGTAAAGCACTTGACGAGATCGACATACGGTATTGAATAAGCAAATGTAGTAGAAAGAGTAAACCTATAAACGCGAAATCAATTTGTTTTATTTGCTTATGAATTTAATTCTCATTTGACTAATACTACATAACCTCCATTTGTTTGTTTATCTTTTGAGAGTTTCCCCATTTCCTACATTTACTTCTTTTAATCATCATTTATTACAGACTTTTAAGAGAATGGGGGTCCCCTGACATCAGTATCTGCTGTTCAAGATCAGAGAAGTAAGTATAACATTAAGTGCTTATATCTTAATTCATTACAAGCACGAAATTACAGACTGTGGCAAGCACCTTAGGTACATCTAAGAAGACGGTCTCGAGCTGCATCTAACCCTGTTTTAACAAAACGACCACGCAAGAAAACAAAATCTGGCGAATTACCTGAAACAACCAAAATCGGCGTAAGGAATACGTTATATAAGTATGTATGCACAAAACGAGTAATATTACATCACAATCTTTTACAGATGATTGACATACTAATTTATTTACGGAAAAACATGTCACAGTTGCAAGTTAAACAATGCATTAAACAGATTAATTCACCTAATCGTTGGCAAGTAAAGTCTTTTAATTAAAATCATTATAGGCTAATTGTGTGCGACATACTGAAGAAACAATAAAGAAATGGTATACATGGGAAGAAATGTTGAACATCACAGTTGACAAACTGATTATTAACATCGAAAACTATTCTGAAAGCTCGGATGTATATAGTGACTCCGATTAGAAGTTTAACACTTTGACAACCATGTTTCTACAACCTCCAATAGTAATATAAGTTCTATTTCCCATAGAATTTATATTCCACATAAAACGTCATATTCGCACATTTTATTTAAGCACGTAGCGTAACATCCATTTTGTGTAATATTACCATCTTGCTGTGGGTTATCATTGCTACACAATTGGTAACAACAATAAGAAATTATGATTATGAAACGCACTAGCCTTGCGAGGTGTAAACAGTGAACAATTGAATTTTCAAATTATCAATGGTTTGATTGTTTATCAGCAACTTACAACAACCATTCTTCTGTTTTTATAATTTCGCTGCAATTATTAAATGTTTACATTTTGTTGAAAACTGCATTCTTTGTAATAGGGCAGCAATGTGTTATAACCTACATAACCTGCAGGCCGCAAAAATAACGTACCAATCACCTGTTAGATTTCAAGGATATTGATTTGCAACTATTATCATTACGATAATCAACGTTTTCTAATCTTTACAAAATAAATCCCAATAAATAATTGTGTTGTAGAATTCTGCAGCTTTAAATGCTGCCATCTCGGGGTATATTTTCTAATCAGAATTTATTATAACGAGAAAGTAGTTCACATGTCACGTGGTACATTTTTTACTACCTTTATTGGTTAAAATACAAAAACAAAATCGCAGAACAGGCTATCAAATCGGTGATAATTTTATCACCGCATGTTGACCGTCACATGATTTTTATGAATAGAATAGTTAACTATCAAAGTGACAAATCGTTAGAATTGTAGACTTTAAAAAAATATATTTTCTATTAACGTTCATTATATTCTCTTACCAAATATAACACGTATTATGATTAATAATCGATACCACTCGTTAAAACCTTTAGAAAATTGAACTCGTGCTTGCACTCGTTCAATTTTCATCGGTTTTAAGCCCGAGCTATCATTGATGATAATCATAACACTAGTTATATTACTCCCGACAATCATTTTGACTTATGTTTATCAAATTACACCATATGATTACGTAATGATTTTGAAGTTAAAGATTTTTAGTTACGGAACATGAAAATGGTTACTCGCATGAAAAAAGTAAAGCGCTTAATCGATGAGACAAGTTTTATTCTGCAAAAATTACACCGATATTCCGACAATATTTTTTGACAAACATTTACAGCAAAAGCACAATATTTTTTTGAACAAAAAAGTAGCGGATACAAAACAAAATTTAAGATAAAAGAACAACATTCACAAACTGGCGTTTACATAGAGCACAAAAGTTAAAAATGGATAGTTTTATGTAATTTTTGTCGATGAACGTTATCTGTAATGCGAACCAAACTCCAAATGTAGTCGCCCATCATGCTGTTGGCCTTGGTAGCGCTCCTCGAACGCGCGAATATCCTGGTGAAATCGTCCACCTTGTTCTTCGGAGTATTTCCTCACATTTTCTTTAAAAACATCGAGGTCCCTTAAAGTACATGTCCTGAATGCTCACATGTACTTTAAGGGACATTTCTCATCCCACTTTTCCGTAGCATTTGACCAGGTTCTCAACCCGTTTAATGTAATCGTTGGCCCTGTTGTTTCCTGGAGAACCTTGTACTACACCTACGAAACCTCCCCAAGCTGCTCTTTCTTTACAGGTCAGTTTTTTAGAAAACTCAGCGTCAGCCATCAGTTCCCTGATTTGTGGCCCCACTAAAATGTCCCGCTTTTACTTTCGCTTCCGAAAGTTTTGGAAAGAATTCGTGTACATGCAAGAATGCGCCCGAGCTAGGTACCAAAGCCTTAACAAACTGTTTAATGTGAAGCGGTGGCATAAGAGTTTTGCTAGGATCAACCAAAGGATCGTTGATGACGTTCTCCTTTCCTACAAGAAACTTCTCTCGTGGTTTCCAAATTTTCTGGGTGTAGTGGAGTCCGTCGGCTCGGCTATCCTACAAACAGAAAACACGGAAACTTTGTGTAGCCCCCCTGAAGCCCAATTAAAAATGCCACAATGTTAAAATCGCGTATTACTTCCCACTTGTACTCCTGGTACTTAACAAGTTCTAGGAAGAGTTCCACATTTTCATAAGATTCTTTAATCTCGACAGAGTGAGACAGGGATAGCGAAGGATACTCTCTCGTGTTATGTAAAAGCACAGCTTTTAAGTTCTTAGAAGACGTATCTATAAAAAGTCACCACTCCTCAGGAACACATTGTATGCCCAACTCATCGAACAAGCCTCCTGTAACACCGTTGTAATAAGTGAAAAATCGCGAAAACTGTTCGTGGCGTTTCCTGTGAAACGTAATTTTACGTTCGGCTCGCATAAATTCTTCTTTTTTAGACGCAATAGTAAGAGTTCCGGCTAAGACTTGTTGGTGTTAAGGTCTCCAATCAGGTCATTTAGTTCAAAATTCGTAATATTTCCGTCCTCGTGGGCCCGAAGGGCCAGCTGCATCGGCAGGGAGAAACCTTTGGGATTCTGGCTTATTCGCGGGGATGCCGAGAGTGCCGCTGCTGCCTTGAGATAATTCATGGGGCGCAGGAGCTGGAACTGCTAACTAACTAGTAACCTTGACGTTGACCATGCAGGAGCAGTCAGCTCGCTCACCGACTGTCTTCGGCTGGTGTCGCGGTCCTGCGCAGCCTGGTAGTCGGCCTGCTTTCCAATGGTATCCCCCATTTCCTTCAACGTATTCGCTAATCTCTATTGGGCTAACGTCAAACTAATTGCAATACAATTTCTGTGAGTGGTTTCCTAATGGAAATTTTCTGCAGAAAACGATGGTGAAAAGTCTACCACTCCATGATGACGCGTTTATCCAATATGGCGGATTTTCCGAAATGGCTGACCATTATTTGATACATTGTATATTAGAACTGGAAATTAAAATTCCAGTCCGTGAACGATTAACACAATAAACAATTATGATTATATGAAAGTAGGCTACACAGTTTCAACATTTTTGGGGGATTAGGCACGTGCGGTGCATGGATTTTGGGGAAGCTATGACACTTGTAGCTTGTTTCTTGGCAGGATGTTTTACAAATATACCAGGAACTTATTACATAGTGCCCCAGAAAACAAGTTACTTGAGACATAGCTTCCCCAAATTCCATGCACCGCACGCCCTGTGGGGATATGAGTAACAGTATACAATTTGTGAGTAACAAATGAGGCTTTTGCGGGAAAAACGATAAAGGTACATTTTTTTCAGAAATTGAGTTAGATATCTAACTCAATTTCGAAAAAAAATGTAGCCCCATCGTTTTTCCCTCAAAAGCCTCAATTTTAATGGAGAACGTTTTGAGTTCAAAATAATTGTTTATTCATTTATTTATTTACAATAATAGTTTTATCTCAATCATCGTCCATGTTCACTTCCATAGAATTGCAGCAGCTTGTACCTCTACAAACTGTGCACGCATCTGTGCACAGTATACCCTGTCGTTTGCATATTCATAGCAGAATTGCACATTGACCTTTGCACAGCCACATTTTACAAATTCCAGTAAATGGGCTCATTCTAATAAGAGCCAATCCTGCATCCTTCACTTCAAATCCCCACTGTAATGGATCCATAGCAATACCCATCCACTGTTGCACCTGATGATATACTCTGAAAGAATGAAATTTGAAGTGAAGTGAAGTGAAAGTTCGAAGTCTCATATCATGTAATGTACTGTCTCCTGTTTTTTCTCCATACGAAGATATAATGGCATTCAGACCCGCATTTAAGATTTCTTCTGCGGATTTCTGAGAAGTTTGCTTTGTTTATTATATATTTTTATATATAATAAAAAATAATAATTTTTATATAATCTTTTTATTAAAATATTGGTGCGCTTGGCTACAACTATCACTCTAACGCACTAGTGTGTTAAAATTTTTTTTACCGCACTAGTGCGTGAAATGATAGTTACCGCACTAACTGGTTTGTTGTAGATAAAATTGTATTCACAACTCGCGTGGTAAAGGTTTTAAGCGCACGCAATGTGTACTCGCTTGCGGCTCATTTCGTAAACTTCACTTTGCGTGCGCTATAATCCTACTTAAAACACTTATTATGTAATATACCATTATCGAACGACAACACAAAATATAATATTAACATTAACAAATAACAATATGATAAAATATGTATAACTGTCTCAAATAATGGGCAGCCATTTTGAAAATTCCGCCACAAATTATTGTTTAGATAACTTTTTTGTTTATTAATATCTAAACTTCGTAGTTAATGACGTTGTTTGTAATCCATTGAAGAATGGGGTGGCTTGTTTATTTTAATAATTTTTTTTCTCCTATTTTTTTAAACATGATTGTTACGTTGATTTTCCTCCGGTCATTATGACCCGAGACTGTAACACATTAGTAGGACGTATAAATTTGTATTTCCAATTCATTTATATTGAAATTTGAGGATAGATACCTACCTATGCGAGTTACTACAGCATTTTCGGCAGGTCTATAGCCGCGTGTGGAAGTCGAAACAGGAACACACTTGCAACTTGCAGCAGGTATAAATATCATATCGCAGTATGCAACCGACAGTTTTGTTTGTTACGTTGCAGAGTAAAGTGCGGTTTGTTGTAGGTACTACTAGTTCTTCTAAAGTGCTGAAATAACAATAATGGCAAAAAAATATCTTAGTGGTGACGACTTAGAAAAACTTATTGATAATTTGAGTCATATTAGTAACGATGAAGCTTCTGAAGAGGAAGATCATATCAGTGAAGATAGTGATTATGAACAGTCAGACGATGATTTTTTTGACTATGCTGGACGGACAAATCCTACGCAATTGATGCCACCTGCTCAATCGGTTCAATCTAAAGATAATGCCATAACTTGGATGTTAGATCCATTTACTCAATCAGGGCGTGCAACTAGTGCAAATATCATAAAAGTCGCTCCAGGTCCAACTATATACAGCAATGCACGAGTCCAGGATGTAAAATCTACATTTCAGCTACTTTTCAATAGTTCTCTGGAAAATATAATTTTAAAAATGACTAACATCGGAGGTCGTAGAGTTTACGGTGACAAGTGGTAAGAATTAGATGACATTACGTTACAGGCGTACATAGGTTTGTTACTGTTAGGAGGAGTTTACAGATCGCATAATGAATATACCAGAAGTTCGTGGAATGCAGAAACAGCCAGACCTCTTTTTCGCGCAATAATGTCGTTGAAACGATTTTATTAAATATCACGCGTATTACGGTTTGATAATAAAGAAGGTCGCCAAGAAAGAAGACTACGGGATACGTTGGCTCCTATCAGATAATTTTGGGACAAATGGGCTGAAATACTATTAAAATTGTACAATCCTGGGCAAAATGTAAGTGTGGACGAGCAGCTGGTTGCATTTAGAGGTCGTTGTCCATTCAAGCAGTATATTCCAAGCAAACCAGCAAAATATGGCATCAAAATATGGACGCTTTGTGATACTGCAAGTTCTTATGCTTTAAAAGTTCAAGTATATACGGGAAAACCACCTGGGGGAAAACCTGAGAAGGATAAGGGGCTGAGAGTAGTTTTAGACCTTATTTATGGACAGAGAGATCAGAATGTAACTTGTGACAATTTCTTTACAACGTATAAATTGGGTCAAATGCTTCTCAAAAGATATCTTAATACTGTCAGGAAAAGCAAGCCTGAGCTACCTATCATGGAAGTTGTGCATAGTTCCAAATTTTATTTTACTAAAGATACCGCAGTTGTGCCTTATATTCCAAAAAATACAAGCTGGTCATGCTAATGAGTACGTTTCATAACCAGAAACAAATAAGCGACAGAGAAGACAAAAAACCACAAATTATACTTGATTATAACTCTACAAAGGGAGCAGCTAATCGGTGCATACACATGCAAACGAAAATCAAATCGATGCCCCATAATCTTATTTTAGATACCAGTGCCTATAATGCTTTCGTCTTATGGCGAGAAATAAATCCAGACTAGAATAAAAATGTTTTATTCAAAAGAAGACTGTTTTTGGAACAACTGGGCATATAATTGGTAAATCTTTACATTTTGTCCAGAAAACATCTTCCCCGTAATGAACAAACAGCTGCAATTGTAACAGCTATTCAACAACTATTGGTGGAAAATTGTACCGCACCTCTTCCTGGAACTAGCAACAAAAACAAACGAGCACGCTGCAAATTTTGCCTTCTAAATGTGATAACAAAACAATATGACCTGCATTAAGTGAAAAAAATATTTGTGTAAAGAACACGTGACCTATTATTGTCCCGACTGTAAGAAGTAGTGGATCATATCAATTATTAGACATTTTTTATTCCGTTTTCTTTTTTTTATTTTAAGTTGGTTGAATTTATTTAAGTTTCACGTTTCATGTAAAAAACATTGCATTAGAGAAATAAAGTTAATAAACATATAAAAATTGTTGTTGTTTTGGTTTTAATTCATATTTCAGTGGTTCGGGTTATTATGACCCGAAGGAGCACAAGTGTATAATCTTGTCTAGGAGAACAGAGGGGTTAAAGGGCATTATAAATACAATAATCAGGTTCTACGGAAAATTCTACGTTTTAGTCTGTCTCTTTAAATAAGAGGTGGGGGGAGTGGGAACCTAGTTATGAAAAAACGCCTGTAAGACCGGTTCTGCTTAATCAATCTTCGCAAACTTACTCTTGGTCAAAAGAGCTCTTTTCCGCCAATGTAAGTGTTATATGCTCAACGCAACTTAATAAGTAACGTGCAGATTAGAAGGCGGTATTCATTTTTTTTTTAGAAATCTAGTTCTCTTAGGAAAATATTAAATGAAAGCATGCAGTTTTAACAATGGATTATGAACTAAGGCCAAATTAGCAACAAAATGGCGAAAACCGCATGTCGATACCTTGTTTCTATCCCGAGATATATTAAGAAACGTGTAATATATATACATATATATATATATATATATATATATATATATATATATATATATATGTTTCTATTTAGATTTCCACAAGTATTAATGTTTAAATAAGACATTTTTTCTTTAAAAATTGTGTAAATAAACGTACAATTAATTCAACGTTTCGGGAACGTCCTTTGTTCCCTTTGTCAAGAATTTATTTTGACAGTTACAGAAATTGAAATAAGGTAACTATTTTTAACAAGTACAGAATATGAAACAAGGTAACTAATTTAAATTTAATCTGGACGAGTGTGTTTGACTTCGGGTAGTTGGTCGAGTACATGATGTTGAAGGTGCAGAAGTGGGGACGCCAGGAATAGTTGCAGTATTAGTGTTTGAAATTTCTGGAAGATTTGGAGTTGGTTGAAATGTAGAATCAACTTGTTTAATGACATTCTTCCAAAGTTGTGGCATTCTAGAAGTGTCATCTCGTTTATTGAGGGCGTTTGGTCTTCTTTCAATTTCAACTGCTTCTCTAATAATTCTTTCTTGTAAGGTATATAGAGGTGCAATTAAACGGATATTGTTGGTATTAATTTGGTGTGCTGTATCTAAATGATGTGCAGCTAAAGACGATGAAGGATTGTGCTGCTTAATTGCTAGTTGGTGTTCATCGGCTCTCGCATATAATATTCTGTTAGTTTGTCCTATATAAGTTCTTCGACAGTTGTTGCACGGTATCTCATACACTCCTTGGCTTTTATTAGGAATTTTGTCTTTGGGGTTTCTTAAAAGTTGGGACAAAGTTGAAGTGGTTTGAATACCGGTCTGAAGTCGTTTTTGGGAAATTTCTTTGCTATTCTGTCTGTAATTCCCTTTATATAAGGTAGAATAACAGGAATCTTTCGTTCATTGTTTGACAAGTTATTATTTCTTGGTCTTTTTATTTGGTTGGTAATTTTTAATATTTCTTGATCTTTGTATCCATTTTGAATTAGTATTTTATTAATAGTCTTCATCTCTTCCGTTTTAGAATTTCATAACGCTACGTAATTGACCAGGATGGTGATGTGAGAGAGAGTTCAAGTATCTATTCGTATGTGTTGGTTTTCGATAAACTTTGTGTGTAAATTTACCATTAGGAAGTCTTGTTATTAGGGTGTCCAAAAAAGGGAGTGAATTATTTTCTTCAACTTCCATAGTAAATTTGATGTTGTCGTGAATGTTATTAATATGTCCTAGAAAGTGGTTCAAGTTTCCTTTTCCATGGGGCCAAACTACAAATGTGTCGTCAACATAACGAAACCAACATTTAGGTTTTAAATCTGCAGAATTTAAAGCAATGGTTTCAAAATGTTCCATATATACATTCGCAAAAGCTGGAGAGAGTGGCGAGCCCATAGGTGTTCCTTGAATTTGTTTGTAGAATTGTCCTTTGTATGTAAAATAGGTTGAGTGCATGTAGTGGTTTATCAATTTGAGTATGTCTTGGTTTATTGAGTGTTTTTCTTCTAGAATTTTCATCGTGTCTTCAATAGGTATTTTGGTGAAAAGTGACGTTATGTCGAAGCTAACTAAAATGTCATTTGGAGCCAAGGGTACAATTTTGAGTTTGTGTAAAAAATCATAAGAGTTTTTGATGTAGGATACAGCATTTTCACAAATCGGTTGAATAACTTTTGCTAGATAACGAGCAAGGTCATGAGTGGAGAATTGAATGCACTGACGATAGGGCGTAATGGCCAGTTTTCCTTATGTATTTTTGGGAGTCCGTATATTTTGGGGATTCTTGAACTCTTCTCTTTTGGAATTAGTTTCTGTTTTGCTTCTTTGTCTAATTTTGTAGAATTAATGATAGATTTTGTTGTTTTTTCTATGTAAGTGGTAGGATTGCACTGATTTTTCTTATATTCTGAAGAAGTTAGCAGTTCAGACATCTTGTGGTGATAGCCTTGAGAGTTGACAATGACAGTAGCGTTTCCTTGGTCAGCGGGTAGTATTAATATTTGGTCGTCATTTTTGATTTGGTTTAACATTTGGAGGTCTTGTTTGGTGATATTTTGTTTGGGAAGTTTGCAGTTCTGAAGAATGTGTGCTACGTTGAGCCTAATTTCGTCAGCGACCGTAGATTCTGTATCCTTTAAGGTGTATTCTACGTTGGTGATGATGTTTTCTACGGGAATCCGTTTGGGAGTGATGGCAAAATTAAACCCTTTACCTACAACATTCAGAATATTATTATTAAATTCTTTGTCACTGAAATTGTGTACTGTCCTTAACGGTTCTACATTATTTGACTGCGATGTATGAGACAGACGTTCAAATTTTTGTTTCTGTCGGTTAGTTTTTATCATCAAGGACGATTCTACAGTATTTTCAATGAGGCGATCCATCGTATCGAATATGAAAGGGTGAATTTTGCTAGCATGTAAAGTTTGGAAGGTGTCATAAAGGGTACGGTTGAGATAATCAAGTTTAGTCCTTTCATTGGCAATCGCTTTTCTTAAAAGGGCAAGGCTTGTTTTGAATAAAATCTTATAAGAACCATTAATGTCTGGTCTTGGTTTCAATTTAAATCCCTTGTTACCTTATTTCAATTTCTGTAACTGTCAAAATAAATTCTTGACAAAGGGAACAAAGGACGTTCCCGAAACGTTGAATTAATTGTACGTTTATTTACACAAGTTTTAAAAAAACTTGTCTTATTTAAATATATATATATATATATATATATATATATATATATATATATTAGCAAACAAATTTTGAAAATATGATATGTGTGTCATATATTATGAATATTGCCCAAGAATAATCATATTAGGTATATTTTAACACTCTTACAGTTATACAGTTATTAATATATTAAATAAATTACCAGTTGAAATCAAGTAGGCGATGATTAATACGAGAATGTCTCATATGTCAAACATTATTAGTGTTATTGCAGTTGTTAATTTATCCAGGTGATCATTTTCGATATCATAATTAGAAAAATATGATTCTTACAAATGAAGAAGCTTTTGACATGTTGGCTGTTTATTTCGAAAGTGTTAAAAATGCAGCTGTTGCCTCCAGAGTTTATGTGCTGCAGTACCCGAACAGAAGACGTCACAGCAACAGAGTATTCCTTTGAATCGCTGAACGTTTGCATACTACAGGAAGTGTTCATCTTCCCGTGTAACGAAGAGGTAGAACGGAGGAATATATAACAAATGTTAATTATAAAATCCACTATAACAATGTTACCTGTAACGCTACGCTCGTTCAGCAATATTCACCACTATTAAAGTAAAAGGTCACGTTTATTTGTATCATAAAGAACTATTACCAGAATTGTATTATTGGTATCAAATAATAAAAATATAAAATAATGACAGGCCAGTCGGAAAACTTTCGTAAAAGCACCACACGAGTTACAGCACTTGAAGACTTTTTGCGCTGGTTAAGGACGAGATATTTTTATTTTAGATTGCACCCATGTCAGTTAGTCCTACACCAAGATTTAAATGCTGGAGATTTCAATAGCAGACGTTTCGAAGTGATGGTAGTGTAAATCGCCATAACATGCACTATTGGTCAGAAACAAATCCTCACTGGAAGCGAGGGGTCGTTGGTCTGTAAACGTGTGGTGCGGCATTCTCGGTAGACAAATAATTGGACCATATTTTTTTAATGAAAGTCTTAATGGGGAAAGATGTTTAAATTTTTTAACAAACGAATTGCCACTTCTTTTAGAAGACGTACGACTGGCAATTCGTCGTATATGTTTTTCCAACATGGCGGGTGCCCGGCACATAACTCTAGGGATGTTCGGCATTTTTTAAATCAAACATATTCTGACAGATGGATAGAACGTGGAAGTTTATTTCATTGGCCAACCAGATCCCCAGACCTGACGTGTTTAGATTTTTATTTGTGGGGGCAATTAAAAGAACTTGTTTTTGCAAACAGACCCACATTAAGGGCTGATATGATCGCAAGGATACGAAACGCAATACAAACCATTTCAGACGAAATTCAATACAAAGCATTTCAACGGCAAAAATTGAAACTTTCGTCTTGTCCATACGCCAGAGGCTGAGATCTAGGGCGCCACTAATTACATTCTTAGTGTTGTTTGCTGTAATTTTTTTAAATCGTTGATGGTTAGATTGGTTAAATTGTGTTCAGATTTGTTTGCTAATATATATTGTTTGATAAAAAACATCGAAGTTTTACTGATACCTCAATTTTTATGTAGCGAAATTTACCTATACATACCCATTTTGGGTTACTTTTGGTCTGGCGATCAACTGAAAATAATAAGAGGCATTTTTCTTTATGTTTACAATAAAATTATTTTTAATTGTAAGTACGTCAAACGAAAAGGTAACAAAGATTACCTTTTAGATAACGCCCTCTAGCGGGAACGGTAACATCAGTTTGACAACATTCTTAACTATTGCAGATAGACCAGTGTAAAGCCTTTCTAACAAGACTAAAAATGTTGATTTCCGTTAAGGTTAACCAGCCTAATTGAATGTTTACCGTTTACACGTTTCTTAAGATATCTCGGGATAGAAAAAGGTATCGACATGCGGTTTACGGCATTTTGTTGCTGATTTGGCCTACTTTCACAACCCATTGTTAAAACTGCATGTTTCCATTTAATATTTTTCAAAGAGAACTAGATTTACAAAAAAAATACCACCCTCTAATTTGCACGTTACTTAAGTTGCGTTGAGTATATAACACTTACATTGGTGGAAAAGAGCTCTTTTCAACAAGAGTAAGTTTGCGAAGATCGATTAAGCAGAGCCGGACTTATAGCCGTTTTTTCATAACTAGGTTCCCACTCTCCTCACATCTTATTTCAAAAGATAGACTAAAACTTGTTTAATAAATTTTCGGTAGAACTTATTATCGTATTTATAATGCCCTTTAATTAGACAAATTTGGTAAAATTTGGTTTTTCAAAATTTTGGTATTCAATTACGCCCTCTAGTGGTAGACTTACAATTCTATAAATAAATTCCAGGTGTTTCTCGAGGCTACTTTTGTTATACAATTTTTTTTCCAAAACTGTACTATAATCCGAACTGAAGATGTGGCCGACGGCCGTTCTTATTGCTCACCCGGTACAATTACAGTCTTTTAATTTATATTCTTCACAACAGTTTGGACATGTTAATTTTCCTAAACAATCTTCAGTATGATTGAATTTACTACAATTATTACATCTATTTACATACAGAGTGGACTAAAAGTCTGGAAACGCCCAATTATTCCGTAAATTGCCAGTCCGAATTGTACAAAATTTGGGATAAGCCTATTTTGGGATACGGAGATTCCAGATTTGACATTTGCAATGTTGCTAGATTTGCCATTTCTCTGATATTATTAGTCACTTTGGTTTATTAAATACATCACCCTGTATATGCAGACATTATTGGAATTTCCTCTTCAATACGAATTCAACCATATGTAACACTGAAGATTTTATGTAGTCTAGAAGGTCTTAAATACATAAAACGGAAGTCTGGCAACGTTTAATTGTCTCAATAAATTTTTTATTACAAACTATTTTCAACTACAATAAAACGTTAACAATTGAAAGATTATATTTTCAACATAATGATTACTTAATCAAATGTTCAAAATGTGCTCCATTTGTGAGTTGACAGTACCCTAATCGATGGCAGAATGCGTCTACCACATTTCTCCAAGATTGTCTAGAAATTAATCGAGACCCATCGATAATTCGTTACCTTATCTCTGCAAGAATTTTGCTGGTTTAGTTATGTGAACTGAATCTTTCAAGTATCCCCAATAACAATAATCTTTAGCATTGAAATCAGGTGAACGTGGAAGCCATTCAGTACTACCTCGTCTACCAATCCATCTTCCGGGAAATATTTTATCTAAATAACGCCGAACATTTACACCAAAATAAGCTGGAGCTCCATTTTGCTGAAACCATATCTGATTAAAATTGGCTCCAAACAAGTTTCTCGGTATAGGTACAATTTCATTTCTAAGTAGCATTTCGTACTTATCTGATGTTAAATTTCCTTGGATAAAGAACGGTCCAATTAACTTGAGTACCCACTATAGCAGAGTGTAAATTTAATTTTTATGATCTTTGAGTATGGTTTTCACGCATCCCGTGTGGATTTACGTCACTCCAGTACCTTAAATTATGTCGATTTACACTTCCACACAGTGGGAAAACATATGTTGTTAACGAAATCTCCGTCATTTTCAACTTTATCCATCATTACCTCAGTAAACTCTAATCTATGCTCGAAGTCATCTTCACTTAGTTCTTGCAATAAGTGAATTTTGTATGATTGAAATTTATTCTTATGTAATACACGTAAGACTGAAGAATGGCCTATATCATGTAACTGTGAAATCCTGCGTGAGGATGTATGTGGATCTTCAACGAAACTCTGCATTATATCTAAAGTTCTGTTGTCATTTATTACTCTTTTACTCATCCATAGTCCTCAAACAGTTTTTTGTACCGTCGCCTTATGCATAGGAGAACGGTTTGGGAAAGTATCGTTCAACAAGTTGGCTACTGCATTATAAGACCTTTTTCTGTCGCCGTACCCTCTCATCATTAGAATAGTAATTCGTTCTTTATTATTACCAACCATTTTAGAGAAACAATTTACTTTGCAAGAATTTTCAAAACAAATCAAACTACTGTTAGTTTTATTTAATAATGTAATTCTACAGGGTGTTCCTAAATTGCATTGCCAAAAGGATAATGAATATTACTTACGTGAAAATAAGCCGATTTGACTAAACTTCCCTTAGTCTAAAAGTTGATAATAACGAAGCTACAGATGTCAAATTTGAAAAAATAACTCACATTTTCTTTCATAGCTTGGGACTGCTTCGAGCTAATTTTATAAAATTTCTTATATGGAGGTTTCTTGGGATGAGAAATTCAAATTTATCATCGATTTCCGAGAAAAACGCATCTAAAGCTCATGATGCATGCAAATTATCCAAAAGTCTAATAATAATAAGAATAATTCATGAAGCCGATTTATTGAAAAAAACAAAGAAAAATGAGGTTTTTCAAGAACAATAAGTATTGAAGAAAAAACAATAACTAACAATATGAAGAACAAAGTTAAACAATTAAATTGCATTATTATCAACCAAAAACTAAATAAAAATTAAAAAAATAAAATTATGTTATGAAAATTTTGTATTAACAAGTCCAATTGATGGACTTTTCTGGAGGGTATTTAATTCTTAATTTATTTCAACAAATGTTCAAAATTTCCACCATTTTCCTGCATGCACAAGTTAATTCTTTTTAAAAATTATCTTGTACTCTGGACAATACTTCAGGACTATTCTTCAGTAAATTGGCTTCATGAATTATTCTTGCCAACAATTCTTCTTGCGTATTAACTGGGGATGCATAAACTTTTGATTTCAAGGCACCCCACAAAAAAATCGCAGGGTGTCAAGTCCGGTAATCGAGCCGACGAGTTCACAGGTGCTTCCAATCCAACGCTGTGGATATACCTCATTTAAATGTTGTCTTACATTTAAAGTAAAGTGAAGAGGTGCGCCATCATGCCCAAAGTCATGACGAAGGGTAAGGGCAAATCTTCCAATAAAATAGGTAAATTTTGTATCTGCATTCACCCGATTTTGCAGTACAAAGGGATCAATAATAAAACTGTCTCAATTCCAGCCCATATATTTACTTGAAATTGATGCTGATAATGAGTTACTCTCGCTTCATGAGGGTTTTCAAGACCATAAACATGTTCATTATGAACATTTAAAATACCGCATATAGTAAAAGCAGCTTCGTCCGTAAACAAAATATTTTTACTAAAACTTGGATTTTCGATTCTTCTATGAATATTTAACCGACAGAAAGCTAAACGTTGATCAGGATCGATGGGCAACATGTCTTGAACTTTTCGATTATGAAAGGAGTGCAATAATTGTTCTTGAAAAACTCTATGAACTGATGATATCGAAATTCCCAATTGCAATCCTACACGTCGTGTGCTGGTCTTTGGATTTATTTCAACAGCGTCCAAAATCCCTTCTTCTGATTCCACCGTGCTTATGATTCGTCTGCGTCCAGAATTTACACGGCTTGGTTGAAACTTGCTATTTTCGCGGAAATGTCTCTCGATATTAGCTAAAGTGTGCCGATTTGGAGTTCTACGGAAATGATATTTTTCCATGGATTAAAAGCATATCCACCATTTCAGAATTAATGAAACTGTGAGCCATAATTATACATCTTTATCAAGGGAAAAGCGACAGAAAAAAACTAACGTTTAATCAATTAACTCAACTGTTGATATGGTAACTAAAAAGCAAAGGCGACTAAAGTTTTTTACCTAAGTAAAAGCGCTTGCGCAAATGTGCAGTGCATTAGAAAATATTTTTTCCTGGCTAAACCGTTCGTCTTATCCAAATTTTTTACGAGAGAAAAGAGATTCAAAATTAATTGAAATTAATTAAAACTAATTGTTATTGCGGAAAAAATAGGATAGCCAAATAAGTTATTTTGATACTTTTGGATAATTTGCACGCATCATGCGCTTTAGATGCGATATGACGAAGGTATACCTTTTTTAAGTAGAAAAGGTAGGGAAAACTATTATTCCATAATAAAAGGGCCTATAGTGTAGCACAAAAAAGTTGTAGCGGTTTAAACATGTCCTAATGGTCGCTTGTAGCGCCCTCTAGGAAATACACTGAAATCGATGATAAATTTGAAATTCTCATCCCAAGAAACCCCCATATAAGAAATTTTATAAAATTAGCTCAAAGCAGTCGAAAGATATGAAGGAAAATGTGATTTATTTTTTCAATTTGGACAACCTGTAGCTGTAATTTTCTTTATACTTTTAGCTATGCAATTTAGGTATACCCTGTATATTTAAACATTTAAATTTCTTCAAACTACATATTTTGCACTGTTTTATGTATTTAAGACCTTCTAGACTACATAAAATCATGTGTTACATATAGTTGAACTCGTATTGAAGAGGAGATTCCAATAATGACTGCATATATAGGGCGATGTATTTTAAAAACCAAACTGACTAATAATATCGAGGAAACGGCAAATTTGGCAACATTGCAATAGTCAAATCTGGAATCTCCGTATCCCAAAATTGGCTTATCCCAACTTTTGTGTAATTCGGACTAGCAATTTACGAAATGATTGGTCGTTTCCAGACTTTTAGTTCACTCTGTATATTTGTTTATCTTTACTAACCAACTACAAGTAAATGTTTAATATAACATATACAACATGATCAATCTCAAGTGTACTGTAGTGGTATGACAAAAATCCCTAGTTGTTAATATTGTTGTGTTTTTCAGTTGGCTGCTTTGGATTTTTAGTGTGGTTTTAGCCGTTTTAGTTTATGTCAGATTATGTCATATTATACCTTCGTTTTTCACTTTTGTATTTTCTTGAGTTATTTACAAACTGTCTATATCAAGACAAATTATATATTCTGAATTTCAAATTGTGATATCGAATTTAATCGTCATGCCGTTTTCAATCGAACACGACACATTCATTGTTGTGGCTCATTTTCGTAGCGGCTTCCAAGATGGTAATGGGCAATGGCATTATTCATTGCAATCATGCATCGATCAATTTACTGTTGAGTACCCAAATGAAAATATTAGTTACGAAACATTTAGTCAACATCGTAATCGATTGATACCTGGATTCATGGAAACTGGTAGTGTTCTAAAACGCAAACGTGAAGCTTCGGCTATTGTCTTAATAGAGGACACTTTAGCAGATATCCAAGCAAGGATTAATGCAAGCCCCAATAAATCTTTTCGAAAACTATCTGCACAAACATGTATGAAAAATTTTACCATACAAACATAATTTTACATAAATAATTTTAAGATGTATCCACACTGCAGTAAAGAAGAATTTACATTTGTACCCGTACAAGGTGTCGGTATTACAATAGTTGCGAGATAGAGATTTTCAGCTTAGAATAAACTACTGTGAATGGTTCAACAATACGATGAACAATGATTTACTGGATGTATCTTTTTTTTTTTGATGAAGCTTGGTTTCATCTGTCCGGTTACATAAATAGCCAAAATTATCGTACGTGGTCTGCAGAAAATCCACATGTATTTCGAGAAACTACCTTACACCCTATCAAGGTCGGTGTCTGGATAGCAATGTCGCGACAACGAATATTTGGACCAGTATTTTTCGATTGCACAATTACTGCGGCAAGATACAGGGAAATACTTTTAGAACCATTTATTAATAATTTGGATGATCGCGAATTACGAAACGGGTATTTCCAGCACGACTCCGCTACTCCACATACTGCACAGGCTCCAATTAATTAGTTAAGAGACTTCTTTGAAGATAGAATCATTAGTGTAAATCGTTGGCCACCGAATTCACCAGACTTGACACCGTTAGACTTTATTCTTTTTGGTTATTTAAAAAACAAGGTGTTCAGCAGAAGATTGCATACTCTTCAAGAATTGCGAGATGCTATAACTCATGAAGTTCATAATATTGGTGCTGCAATGTTACAAAATGTATTTGCGAATATGCAACGCAGAGTGAACTTATGTTTACAATTTAATGGCGCTCATTTTTAACATATGCTGTAAAGCAAAGTGTGATAAATAATGTGTACCGTCAAATGATATATGGGACACTACGGGTTATATGGGATGCCACTGCATATTTTTAAATATCCCGCGATAAATTAGTTCTGTGGTATCAATTGACAAGAATGACAAGTTGTTTAGATTACCGATGATCACAGCTTTAAGTAAAGGTACTGATTTGCACTTTATATTACCAGGTAAGCTTTAAAAAAAATCTTGAAAATATCAGAAGTATTTGTCATTTTAACTTCCGCTAAGAGTCTCGCCTGCACAGGGTAAGGAGTAAGAGTTATGAATTCGTTTCTGTGGAATGAATATTGGTGCATAACTTCATAAACAAAACCAATATCTTGTTTTTTTTTACAATTTAATATTTTACCTTATTTGCAATATTTACTAAAAAGACGTGTTTTTCAGGGTTATATGGGACAAGATAATAAGCATGCTCAGAAAACATATCCACAAGTTGGGAACCACTTCGAAGAAACTATACACTAGAAAACTTAGATCGGGCTTTGGAAGCCGTCGTAGATCGAGGTATGTCTTTTCGACAGGCCGCTGAAATTTATCAAGTGCCCCGTAACACAATATTTCGACGCTACAGGGAACAGAATTCGGACAGACTTGGGAGGCCCCCAGTATTAAATGTGTTGGAGGAGAGAAAAATTGTTTCAGCTATGTTAAAAGCTGCAGCGTTTGGCTACCCATTCACCGACACGGTACTCCAATCATTTGTTCAGGAATACTTGAACCGAAAGGGTGTGTACACACTGGACCGGAGTGGGTGAAGAATTTTTTGAATAGAAATCCACAACTAAAAAGAAGAAATTCGGAAAACATCAAGCGCTCAATGGCCGATCTTAGCCCTGAAGTAATAACAAATTATTTTAATGAATTGGAAATTACATTAGCTAATGTTTCGCCAGAAAATATTGTCAATTATGACGAGACGAATTTCGCAGATGATCCGGGGAAGAAAAAAGTTTTGGTAAAGCGTGGGGCCAAGCATGCGTACAGAGTGTTAGACACATCAAAAAGTGCAGTGTCCGTGATGTTCGCAGGTGCTGCAAATGGGGATTTGTTGCCACCTTACATCGTGTATAAATCCAAAAATTTATACCCCGATTGGATGTAGGGGGGTCCTGATGGGGCTTGCTATAACAGATCATCCTCAGGATAGTTTGACGCCATCATCTTTGAAGATTGGTTCAATCGAATAGCTAAACCATATTTTCGCAAGAAGCAAGGCAGAAAAATTATCCTGGGTGATAACCTTGGAAGTCACTTATCGTTCAATGTCCTCAAATTTTGTGAAGAAAACGATGTACAATTTGTCCTTCTACCCCCCAATATTACTCATCTGTACCAACCCTTGGACGTGGCAGTATTTCGCACGGTTAAAGGAGGGAAATATTAATGCGGTGGAAGGCAATAAATGCAGGCTGTGTACATAAGACTGACTTCCCAAGATTACTAAGACAAACGATCCAATCATCCAATATAGATAAAAATATAAGAGCAGGTTTTGAGGCCTGCGGAATAATACCGTTGAATCCTAGAAAGGTCTTGAATAACGTAATTCCGAAAGTTGCAAGACAAGCCTTGGAAGACAGCTTTACGGAAATTATGAGCACGGTCACACAACTTAATCAGCCCAAGAAAATTACCCGAAAAAGAAAAATTAATGTACCAGTAGGAAAAGGAGTAGTCTCTGCAGATTTGCCACTAGAAGACGAATCAATCCAAAATGGTGCCGTTGTTGTAACAAAAAAGCACCAGTAGAAAATACTAAAAAAACGCTTCGAAATATCTGATACTGACGCTCTGGAAGCTGGCCCATCGGGGCAAACTAACTCATTCGACGACAGTGATGACAGTAGTGACGAAGTAAAATGTAAATCTGTAGAGGATCGGTCAGTTAAGGTAAACTTCACAGAGGCCTATATACTTGAAATTAATGAATTCGTGATCGTTAGTTTTATTTACGACAAAACTTCTAAGAAAGCGAAATCCAAACAATTTATCGCCCAAGTATTAAAGGTAGGTAAAAAAGTGTATACTGTAACGGTATAAACGGGTGGTAGAACGGGATTACAGATAAATTGGCCTTTTTGCCCCGACTAGCCAGCGTATAGGTGTAGGTCAGATGTTAAAAAAAAATTGCACATCCAGAATAGTAAATAGTACGTAAGTCACAATAGGGGCTGAAGACAAAATCGAAGGTTTGGGCGCCAGAATGTTTGGTAGTCGAAATAAGGGTTGTCGTGCCAAAATTACGAGCACATAGCGTGTCTAAACATACAAAAAACATACGCTTACCTATCCGTAATCAATCCCAGGTGTGCTGGACGGCAACTCAGCAAACTACCTGAAATCGGGCTTCAAAATACACTACACGCTTGTCAAATAAAAGCGTGATAAACACTCAATAAATTTACGTTACTACACCTCAGTGTAAATAATTAGGCATTAAATAATAATCAAAACAAAACAACAAAAAAAAATAAGCTATAGAATAAACTCTAAACTGAATTAATACTCAACTAAAAATCAAATAAAATACTAAATATTAATAACGCTATTACTCAATAAAATCAAAAAAAACTAACTTCGTTACGTTAAAAAACTAAAACGCCGGTAATTTGCAATTTGCAAAAAAACTCTTATGTAACACAAAATGGTTTCCATAGAATCAAAACACATTTATAAAACCTAACAAACTATAATAAAATAATAAAAATGATAAATATAAAAAAATGTAAACATACGAAAATACGTATAAACAAAAAATAAATGCTTAAAAGGCGACAGGATGTCTGATCAGAATACTGCTTTTACGCCAGTCTAAATCGACAATAGGGTCGATTGCCCTTTAATACTAAAATAAAAAAAGTGTGAAAGCGGAGCGTCAAATCTATAATTAATTACGCTAAACAAATTCAAACAACAACTTACTTGAACAAAAACGATAATGACCCCGCTTTCAAACTTACATAAACACAAAAAAAAATAAATCGAAACACACAAAAAATCTTGAAATATTCAATAAAAAACAATATTATGTTACCTTAAAGGTCTAGAATTACACCTCTTCTGTGTTACAATGTAAGTGGAAGATAACCAGGTGGTCGGTTACGGCTATGACGGGAATGAATTCTCCCTGCTCTGGCAAAATGATGAATAAAATGTTGACTATTGTTCTATGATACACAAACAATTCTTGATTGAATCGCGTTAAAATGTTATTGCATAAATTCAAAACTTCTTTTAAAATAATAATAATTTGAGCGTTCACAATTACTTGATAACTTTTAGCTTTTAATTGGTTTTATTTCCACTAATAATCCAAAATGTTAATAACTTGATTTAATTAAATATAACTTTTAATATATTGCGAGAGTTTCTTTATCTTTAAATACGCTTTGTACGATAAATAAGAGGCACTTTGAAGAACGATGATTTTAAAATCCGCAGAAGCGATATGAACCAAAGAGGTCACTGAAGCACTATACAACACGACGATGTCCTCTAGGTAACTTTACGTAAAACCGAAATCGGCACTAGGTATAATCCTTTGGTGATGAACAATTTTAATAAATCCCTTTCACAGGTAATCTTCAGGAGTAGCTAAACTACCCTTACTACACAAAAAAAGTACGTTCGTTAAACACCACAAGGTCCAAAATATCAACGTTCTAAACCACCCCTTAAAGCGTAACACTAAACGGCAACGTATACTACTCGAAAGCACGATCAGTTTGTGAATCCCCCAAATTATTAACAAAAATCCATCTTTGAATTTTGAATCCCACTACTCATAAAAACTCTTATCTAAGTTAATTCCACCAATTAAAAAAAACGGAAGGGGAAAATAAGGTACCCCGATAAACAAATTCGTTTTCGTCCGTAAGGACTCGGTAAATGTTGAAAAACTCAAACGTCAGCCAAAGTATCCTGCACAGCCTCTGTATGTTTATTTTAAAGTACGAACAATAAGGCCCACATGCAATCTCTATGAATTAAAACCAAAATACCTAATAATAAACTGGACAACTATACTTAAGCGTCTTTATGTCACTAACATGACATCATACGCCGATAATTCCACACTTTTTATTTAAATCACTTAATTTTCTATTATATTTTACGAAAAACAAACGAAATGAACCTTAATTACACCTATATACAAATAAACGTTAATCAAACTTCTATAAACGGGAAATAATAAGGAAAAACAACCTAAATTTCGGAATAATAATTTCACAAACAAAGAATCTAAAGCTCATCACACACCTACCATCCCTAAAGGTCGCTACACACGTTAAAACAAATTTACTATAAAACATAACTTGACAAAAAAAAATATATGTGTATACGGAATTTAACTAAGTACATAAGACTACAAACAAAATTACCCAATACGTATACAGGGTGTTCAAAATACCCTGACAATACAGTCTCTTGTTTAAGAAGTTATCATGGTAAAAACAATGTCTTTGTGTTTCCCACCGTTCCTGATGTGATTGACGTAAAAAGGGAGCAAATTTTGTTTGTATTGCAACCACCCTCTATCGTTAGGGGTGTCCATACATTTTTGACTGATGTTTTGTAATGTTAAAATTATGTTTTCCTAGAGACTTTTATATTTTTCACACTGTAATATGCAGAATTTTCTTAATATAATGTTTAAAATGGGTCGCTATTTTTATTCGTCAATTATAATTAATCTGATGAATGTTTTTTGTGATTATATTTTTTTTTTACATTAAATGTGTCCCATATAAACCATCTACGTACTAATTTGGTACAAACTAAATTTTTACTGTATTTTTCACTTAAAACATCAAACTGTCCCATATATCCCCAACTAGTGGGTTATATGGGACAGTAGAAAAACTTTAACAAAAATACATACATCCAAATGTTCTAATTGTGGCCATTTACCACGATACTATAGGTAATGTCGAATATAACACATTAATTATTTTTTTTTAATTAGTACCAAAAAAGATATTTAATAAAACCTTTAAAAATTGTCCCATATATCCCCACTTGACGGTACGTAAGGAGTTAAAAAAAATTTGTAAAAGACATTGTCATTCCATAAACATGTACTGTAAATTTTATTTAATTATAATGAAATTATAACATTTAAATACTTAAGATTCATTATTTTGTAATGATTTAATCCAATCATTAAATAATATTCTATTTATTTTGTTGTATTTTATAGGGATGCAGTCTAGTCAAATACAAAATAGTCATTATTTAAATTAAGATAATATTTTATATGTATAAGTTAATGACCTTTATACAGATTTGAAACTGATCGTAGTTTTTACTCGAACCATGCTATAGAGTAGCTAGAGCAATACAGCTTCTTACCAACCTATCACTGGTACCAACTTAAATATTTTGATCACGTGGTATACACTTGAGGTTGGTCACTCTGTACCATCATATAGATTGCCTTGTTGGTCAACGAACGAGATTATGAATTATACGTTTTGTTAAGAACGAATAAGTTCAAAAGTAAATATGTAATAAATATTATTGTTAATTTTATTAAATACATAAATAAAAAGTTCACCTCGATTAGAAACTTTTCGTGAATTATAGGCAAATAAAAGATAAAATATTAAAACAAATTAAGATGTCAAGCAACTGCAACATCGTACAGCTTGAAATAAAAAAGATTGTTGTAAGAAAGGTTTTATCGCACGAGTCTCAGTTTGGACGAGTGTAATAAAAACACCTTATGAAACGTGTTTCTTATGGTTATATATTTTATGGCAAATTTAATGAAAATGTTGATTTTCAATTAACAGGGGATATTGCTGATGAAGTCAGGTAGGTTGGCAACACTGACTGTGAGATTTTCAATGTTAAAGTATTGAAATTCAAATTATTTAAAATTTCTAAATCATGTTTGATGTAGTTTTACTGTAAACAGTCTCAACTTTAAATTTTATCAAATTCTTTTCTCTTTCCTTATCATTCTTAATTCACGATCATAACGCAGGGTTATGCTATATTTTACATCTCACATAGTTTCTAATTATGTTATCAACTTTTGTTCTACGTGTCGTCAATCGCGTATCATAATGAGATTATTATCAACGCAAAACAGACAAAATAATTTGTAAAAAGACCAAGACACCAGGATACTTAAATTACCGAATAAAGATTAATAATATTTTACTAAACGTCTACTTATTACTCGTAATCCAGGTTGGGCATTATTGAAATAACTAAATATTGATGAATTAGCACAATTTGATTTTATCAAATATAATTAATTGTGAATAAACAATTTTATTAAAAGCATCATTCGTTTCTTATTGCTAAACGTATTGGCCAAAAACATTAAATCAATATTTCCTTATATAAATACCGATGAAAGCGTTTTGATAAAAACGTTTTATGGTTAGCTCTAATGAAAAGCGATAAATATTACCAATAGTAACATAATACCAGTAGCTGACGTATCCCATTTATAAATGAGTTACAACATGTAGTTGTAGGTACGTTAATTCAAATGTTATTAAACCGTATCTACAATGTATTGTTTGAAAATGAAAAGCAAGGAATATATAAGCATCTTTCTCACCGAACATATATTTTTATAGATCTCCAAACACAAGTGTGAATAGCATGCCATTTATGAAATTTTTACATCCTCACATTTACGACCTAATAAAAACCACCACCCAACCCTTGCAAACCTCCAAAATCGTTTGCTGTGTATATTATTCTTTCTATTGTACGTGAACTAAAAAGGAAAACTTATTTGTAAAACAAGGATGACATTTGACAAACTGAAATAATCTTAAAATGGAAAATGTAAAATTATTTTAATCGACATTTTAAGGTTCAGATCTTAAATACTTGGAATTCAAATAAACAGAACCAATCGTGATTAATTGAATTTCGTACTAACGCAGTTAGAGGTTTTATCATTATTCTCCAGTTTGGGCATTATAGGAATACATTAATCAACATTTTCGCCCGTTTTGTTTCGTAATTTTGCTTAATGGATTTTGCCCATTTTACTGTCGTAGGTAATTTGTTGTTTTGGGAGAAGTAGTAAAAAAAAGGTAATCGCAGTGTTTCTTTATGTTGATTTTTCCATTAATATACTTTACCTTTAGAAAAAGATACTGCTTTGCAACTTTTCGAGTTTTATCGAAAGTTTATTCAAATTGCTGCTTGATAGTACGTTGATCAATGAACATGCGACGTAATATAAGATTTTTCGGGTTCGTTACGTGGACAACACGTATTTTGCTTTAAATGATGAACAAAATAGGTAGATAAAGCGATATAAAAAGGTACGAATTATGCTCAAAATATTTTTTAAAAAGATTTAAAAATTACTTAACAACGTTGTTAGAAGTATGCTAAGCTGTTGTTATTTAATACAAGCTAGTTAATTATTTAAACATAATGTTGATTAAAAAATAGAATTATTGAGTAGGTATAATGCTAGTAGATCAACTTCAAAAGCAAATAGCGAACCACCAAGAATTTTTGGAAAAATTTAAGATAACCGTTAGTAGTACTCCGGCACCACCCCCTCCACTTTTTTTACGTCACAAGCCCCGCCCACTTTTACTTTTTTATATGCCCGCGTGGGGGACGCGTTTTTTCACACCTATGGTTTCTTTTCGGTGGCTTTTTTCAATCCCTAATTATTTTTGTTTTTACTCGCCCACGTGTGAGACCGTATTTTCCACCCCTATGGTTTCTTTTCGGAGGCCATTTTCAATCCCTAATTATTTTTGTTTTTACTCGTCCACGTGTAGGACGTGTTTTCACCCCTATTTTATGGCCGCCCACGTGTAGGACGCGTTTTTTCTACCCCTATGGTTTCTTTTCGGAGGTCTTTTTCAACCCTTGATGGAATTTTTACCCTAATTACCTCCTCTTTGGCAGTTTAGCCCCTAGGAGGTAGACAATGTTCTAATAAGGAGGACTATTGCTAGCTTGTAAGACACGTGTAGGGCTTCGCAACTTGTTCTCGGGCCTTCGTCACCTGACTGGAGATGGTATGGGGACCCTAACCTTATAAGACAAGTGCAGAGCTTAGCCCCTATCGTGGGCGCCCTTGGTGCAATTGTATGCGGGTTCTAACTTAATCTTACAGCTGTAAGCCTTCGCCCGTCATACAAATTGTATTCTAATAAGGTGGCGCTAGCCTTGTAAGACAGGACTTGTATCAGGGTCTGCGCCTGGCCCCTTTGAGTTAAAATTGATTTTAGCGCCATCTAGTGGCGTATAGACTAATGAACATTTTCTATAATAGAAGTTGATAACGCACACCTCTCTCCTGCTCTATCTCGTTTCTCTCTCACCCCCTCTCTGTCTTACGGCTCTTTCTCACACACACACACACACACAGACAAATCAATTAAATAATTAATCAATCAATCTCAAACAAATCATGCTTGATCAAATCAACCAGATCAATCTCAATCAATCAACGGAAATTATGTCTTACAGTTTGCGGAAATCAGATTACAGTTCCAAATTGAATACACTAAAGTCTAATTAAATAGGACGTGAAATAATAAATAATTTCTACCCTAATGCAATGATGCTTTATATATAGGCAGATTCTCTCTTTCTAAACAGACACCATCTATATATTCGGAAAATTATGTCTGATTTATTTGCATGTTCAATTACATACACACAAAATTGTTTCATAGAAACGTGTTCATTAACAGGTATAAAAACCTCATTGAAAAGACTGGAAAGTAATAATTACTTATGTATAACATAGAGTTAAATTAAATTAACATGTTTGTAAGAATATCAAACAGATAAAAGGGAAATAAAAGGCAAAAGGTTTTAATGGTTTTATTATTATACGTGAATTAACAATAACTGCAAGTTTAAAATCTACGAATACGTACCAACTATTTGTAGAGCTGACTTTATGACGCCATCCTATAATTTAAAAACTTTATCGACATTTTTGTTAGTAATATCAAGTAAAAGGCATATATATATATATATATATATATGTACACATATATTAAAAATAATATGCTTACCTTTAGAAGTATTTTTCCTTCAGTTGTTCTAATAATGATAACCATATGTTGCACTGAAATATTTTTTACACAACGTGTCCACATGTAGTCTCACTAAACACGCTTTATGAATGGTTGGATAGAAACTGGCTATTACATTCCGACCATTAGCTAATTTAGAAAGTAATACACAAAACGTGATTACTGCTACTCGTATTTAGCAATTATATTGTACTTATAAAATTTACACTCAAAACACAAATATTTTAAAGATTTTGCTAAATCAAAAATTACTTTAAATAATTGAATCTTGAGATTACATAAATTACTGTATACTCAACTACGCGCCCACACACACACGCGCGCACACGCACGCGCACGCGCACGCGCACGCACGCACGCACGCACGCGCGCACGCGCGCACGCGCGCACGCGCGCACGCACTCACGCACTCACGCACGCACGCACATACGCACACACGCAAACACGCACACACGCACACACGCACACGCACACGCACACGCACACGCACACGCATACGCACACGCACACGCACACGCACACACGCACGCACGCACGCACGCACGTACGCACGTACGCACGCACGCACGTAAGCACGCACGCACGCACGCACTCACACACACACACACAGATTTTTATCAGTTGAGATTAATAGCAATGTTAACTAAACTAAACGCTTTAAAATTTCTAATCTGAAATAAGAGTGACGTAATCTAATTTTATTTGAAATTTCCTAGAGAGCATCACCATCATCGAGATTTTGAGATACAATCACCTCATCATCTTCACCTTGAACGATTATATTGTAACAACCTATAAAGCAGCTAATAACCCTTGACGGTTTTTTACCAGGCACTATTATTGTTATTACATGGACATGAGGTTATCCCTAAATTAACTGGTTTCAGCACGGCTCTGGAAATTCTGCCACTCTTCAAATCTCTCAGTTCGTTCGCAGAAGCTGTACTGTATTCACTTCCTTCAATTTTATCTGCATTCTGTTTCGAGACTGTAGTACGTTTTCTAAGACATACACAGAATCTTCAATACTGTGACGCGTGTAGCAGCAAAACACGTTAGCTAACTAATTTCACCTCTAGATTATTTTACATGAAAGCCTGACCTTATCATAAATACATCTGTCCATCTGTCAAAAAGCTAATTAAACATAGCTCCATGGACTGGGCATAGCAAGTAGCGTTTCCAATTATGGCTTTTAGTCAACACAATATTGCCTACAACTACATACAATCGACTATCATTGTTTTAGTACGAGGAGCAAACGAAAACACGCTAACACGAAAACACGCTAACGCAAAGACACGCAACACTAAAAACACACAAACGAAAACATGCTAACGCAGAAACACGCAAACACGAAAACACACAAACGAAAACACGCTAACACGAAAACACATACAAACGAAAACATGCTAATACGAAAACACAAAATACGCTAACACGAAAACACACAAACGAAAACAAGCTAACACGAAAACAGGCTAACGCGAAAACACGCAAACGCGACAACATACAAACACGAAAACACGCAAACACGAAAACACAAGACCCTAGGCTTGCAGCGTTCTCGTTTCTCGTGTGTTTCACTCTTTAAGGTGTAATTGTCATCGAGTGAGTATTATTAGGATGTATTCTCCTGCTTATGATCCAACATCAGCGGACGTTAGAGATTTTGCTGACTTGTTCATAAACTATTACAACATAGCCGTTCAAGATAATGATGGAAACGATGACGTGGATGTATCTGAATGTATCTCACATCCAAGGTGATGGTGATGATACACAGAAGAGGAAGAAGAGCGATGAGGTAGAGGAGAAGGATGGATCTCAAAACCATGATAATGATGGCGACGAATCACGGTTCAAGAAGAAGAAGAAGACCGATAAAGGTTGTTAATAAATAAAAATGATGTATTGTTGTTTATAATAATAATATATTTTCAAACGCTAAGCTTTCCTTAAATTTTGTTAATAAACTTGATTTATTATTCACGTCATATTTAATTAGACTTTAATATATTCAGTTTTGAACTGTAATCTGGTTTTCGCAAACTGTAAGACATAATTTCGGTTGATTGATTGAGAATTATCTGGTTGATTTAATCAAGCATGATTTGTTTGAGATTGATTGATTAATTAATTAATTGATTTGTTTGTGTGTGTGAAAAAGAGCCGAAAGAGAGGGAGGGTGAGAAAGAAACGAGATAGAGCAGGAGAGAGGTGTGCATTATCAACTTCTATTATAGAAAATGTTCATTAGTCTATGCGCCACTAGATGGCGATAAAATCAATTTTAACTCAAACGGGTCAGGACGCAGACCCTGATACAAGTCCTGTCTTACAAGGCTAGTGCCACCTTATTAGAATACAATTTTGTATAACGGGGCGAAGGCCTACAGCTGTAAGATTAAGTTAGAACCCGCATACAATTGCACCAAGGGGGCCCATGATAGGGGCTAAGCTCTGCACTTGTCTTATAAGGTTAGGGTACCCATACCATCTCCAGTCAGGGGGCGAAGGCCCGAGAACAAGTTGCGAAGCCCTAAACGTGTCTTACAAGCTAGCATTAGGCCTCCTTATTAGAACATTGTTCGCTCACGCAATTGCCTACCTTCTAGGGGCTAAACTGCCAAAGGCGCGGTAATTAGGGTAAAAATTCCATCAAGGGTTGAAAATACCTCCGAAAAGAAACCATAGGAGTAGAAAAACGCGCCCTACACGTGGGCGGTCATAAAATAGGGGTGAAAAAACACGTCCTACATGTGGACGAGTAAAAACAAAAATAATTAGGGATTGAAAAAGGCCTCCGAAAAGAAACCATAGGGGTGGAAAATACGGCCTCATACGTGGGCGAGTAAAAGCAAAAATAATTAGGTGTTCAAAAAAGCCACCGAAAAGAAACCATAGGGGTGAAAAACGCGTCCCCCACGTGGGCATATGAAAAGTGAAAGTGGACGGGCTTGTGACGTAAAAAAAGTGGAGGGGATGGTACCGGAGTACTACTACCTTTTGAATATTTTAGTATAGATACAAACCAATGTTTGGATACCCCTTACTAAACATGCGTTCACGCGTACAACTACAAAAAGAAAATAAAATGTCCGAAAACAGTGTATACAACATAAATTCTTAACCATTCGTATTTTTCAAGGCTAATCGCATACTGTGATAGTGTGAATAAAAAGATGCAAAAAAACGCAACGCAATTAGAAACTGAAAAATTGGAAGAATCATCACGCAACATTAACGGTTTTCTAAAAATTACAGAAAAAACTTACTCTAGTTGTTATGCACAGATCTGTAGCTCGTCTCTGTGGTGTCATAAACAGCTGTACAGTTTCAATTAGAAATCGGCATAACTCTTTGGACAATCTAAATGTTTGCATGAATTGTTGCTCACTTAAAACCGCAAATGGATCTAAGTTATTAAACCTATTGTGCTGCTCTGGTGGATTTTCTGCGTCTTCCAGATTCTCAATAGCCGCAATATAATGTATGTCGTCCATTTTCATTAAAATAAAATAATTTACAACTTTTATCACTTCATGAACCGTCATGAACAATATAGAGTAAGGTTACATATTACCACTCGCATGCAGTGCGTCGATGGAACCGCTCGATGTTTCAAACGAACGATCGACAATCGTAAGAATAGTCAAGAATGCTTATTTCAAAACTGAAAAGCAAATTGGATTGCAAATTGAATAGCAACAAGAATTGCAAGTTGAATTGAAAGTTGAATTGAAAATTGAATTGCAAATTGAAATGCAAACTGAATTGTAAAATGAATTTCAATTTGAATTACAAATTGAATTGCAAATTACATTGAACTGCAAATTCAAATACAAATTGAATCGCACATTGAATTAAAAATTCAATTGCAAATTGAATTGCACGTTGAGTTGCAAATTGTAGTGCAATTTGAATTAGAAATTTAATTGAAACTTGGATTGAATTGCGATTTGAATTGCAAGTTGAATTACAAATTGAAACGCAAATTGAACTGTAAATTGAATTGCAATTCGAATTCCAAATTGAATTGGAAATTGATATTCAAATTGAATTGCAAATTATACTGAAAGTTGAATTTCAATTTTAATTGCAACTGTATTGCAAATAGAAATACAAATTGAATTGCAAATTGAACTGTAAGTTGAACTGCAAGTTGAATTACAAATTAAATTGCAAAATAAATTGCAAATTGAACTGCAAATTGAATTACAAACTAAATTACAAATTGAATCGCAAATTGAATTGAAAATTGAATTCCAAATCGAATTAAAGATTATATTGAAAGTTGAATAGCGAATTGAATTGCAAATTGAATTGCACATTAAGCTACCAATTGAGGTGCAAGTTAAATTAAAGATTGAGTTGCAAATTGAATTGTAAATTGAATTTCTCAATGAACTGCAAATTGAATTACAAATTGAATTGCAAATTTAATAGTACATTGAGTTGCAAATTGAATTGCAAAATGAATTACAAATTAAATTGATTAAATTGAATTGCAAATTGAATTACAAATTGATTAAATTGAATTGCAAATTGAATTGCAAATGGAATTGCAAATTGAATTGCAATTGATTTGAATATTTAATTGCAAACTGTATTGCAAATTGAATTTCAAGTTGATTTGCAAATTGAATTTCAGAATGAACTGCAAATTGAATTTTTAAAGTGAATTGCACAATGAATGCCAAATTGAATTGCAAATTGAATTCAAACGAAAATTTGCAAATTGAATTGCACATTGGATTTCAAATTAAAATTCGGATTGAATAGCAACTAGAATTGCAAATTGAATTGCACATTTAGTTGCAAATTGAAGTGCAAGTTAAATTACATATTGAGTTGCAAATTGAATTGGAAATTGAATTGCAAACTGAATTGCAAATTGAATTGCAAATTGAAATGCAAATTGAGTTCTCAAAGTGAATTGCAAGTTGAATTGCAAATCGAATTTCAAATTAAATTGCAAATTGAATTGTAAATTTGATTGCAAATTGAATTGTAAATTGAATTGCAAATCTAATTCAAAAATAAATTGTAAATTGAACTTCAAATTGGATTGCAAATTAAGATTCGAATTGAATAGCAACTATAATTGTAAATTGAATTGCACATTTAGTTGCAAATAGAAGTGCAAGTTAAGTTACATATTGAGTTGCAAATTGAATTGGAAGTTAAATTGCAAACTGAATTGCAAATTGAATTTAAAATTGATATTCAAATTGAATTACAAGTTGAATCGGAAACTGGAATACAAATTTATTAAATTGAATTGAAAATTGAAATATAATTTGAATTGCAAATTGAATTGCAGTTAAATTGAAAAAGTGCTAGTTAAATTACATATTGAGTTGCAAATTGAATTGGAAATTTAGTTCCAAATTGAATTCAAAATTGATATTCAAATTGAATTACAAATTGAATTGCAAATTGAATTTAAAATTGATATTCAAATTGAATTACAAGTTGAATCGGAAACTGGAATACAAATTTATTAAATTGAATTGAAAATTGAAATATAATTTGAATTGCAAATTGAATTGCAGTTAAATTGAAAAAGTGCTAGTTAAATTACATATTGAGTTGCAAATTGAATTGGAAATTTAGTTCCAAATTGAATTCAAAATTGATATTCAAATTGAATTACAAATTGAATTGCAAATTGAAATACAAATTGATTAAATTGAATTGCAAATTGAATTGAAAATTGAAACATAATTTGAATTGCAAACTGAACTGCAAATTGAATTGCAATTAAATTGAAAATTGAATTGCAAATTGAATTGTAAGCTGTATTGCAAATATGAATTTCAAATTGAATTGTAAGTTGAATTGCAGATTGAATTGCAAATTCAATTGTAAATAGAACTGCTTATTGAATTTCAAATTGAACTGCACATTAAGGTCCCAATTGAGGTGTAAATTAAATTACAGATGGAATTGCAAATTAAATTAGAAATTGAATTGATAGTTGAATTCAAAAGATATTGCAAATTGAATTGCACATTGGATTGCAAATTAAAATTCGAATTGAATAGCAACTAGAATTGCACATTTAGTTGCAAATTGAAGTGCTAGTTAAATTACATATTGAGTTGCAAATTGAATTGGAAATTTAATTTCAAATTGAATTGAAAATTGATATTCAAATTGAATTACAAATTGAATTGCAAAATGAAATACAAATTGATTAAAATGAATTACAAATTGAATTGAAAATTGAAATATAATTTGAATTGCAAACTGAATTGCAAATTGAATTGCAATTAAATTGAAAATTGAATTGCAAACTGTATTGCAAATATGAATTTCAAATTGAATTGTGAGTTGAATTGCAGATTGAATTGCAAATTCAATTGTAAATAGAACTGCTTATTGAATTTCAAATTGAATTTCAAATTGAACTGCACATTAAGGTCCCAATTGAGGTGCAAATTAAGTAACAGATGGAATTGCTGATTAAATGAGAAATTAAATTCTAAATTGATTTGAAAATTGGAATTCACAATGAATTGCACATTGAATTGTAAATTGAATTACACAATGAACTACAAATTGAATTACAAATTGAATTGCAAATGGAATTGGAAATTGAATTCCAAATTGATTTGAAAATTGGAATTTAAAATGAATCGCATATTGAATTGTAAATTGAATTTTACAATGAACTACAAATTGAATTACAAATTGAATTGTAAATTGAATAGTACATTGAGTTGCAAATTGAATTGCAAGTTGAATTGCCAATTGAATTGCAAATTGTATTGCAAATTAAATTGCAAATTGAATTTCAAATTAAATAGCAACTAGAATTTGAAATTAAATTGCAAATTGAATTGCAAATTGGATTTCAAATTGAATTGCAAATTGAATTCTCAAAGGGAATTGCACAATAAATTCTAAATTAAATTGCAAATTTAATTGCAAATTGAACTGCAAATTGAATTCAAAAGATAATTGCAAATTGAATTGCACATTGGATTGCAAATTAAAATTCGCATTGAATAGCAACTAGAATTCAAAATGAACTGCAAATTGAATTGTAAATTGAATTTCTCAGTCAACTGCAAGTTAAATTACAAACTGAATTGCAAATTGAATAGTACATTGAGTTGCAAATTGAATTGCAAATTGAATTATACATTGATTAAATTTAATTGCAAATTTAATTGCAAATTGTATTGCAAATTGAATTGCAAATTGAATTGTAAGTTGAATTGCAGATTTTATTGCAAATTCAATAGTAAATAGAACTGCTTATTGAACTTTAAATTGAATTACAGATTGAATTGCACAATAAGTTGCCAATTGCGGTGCAAGTTAAATTACAGATTGAATTATAAATTGAATTGCAAGTTGAATTGCAAATTGAATTGCAAATTGAATTGGAAATTAAAATTCGAATTGAATAGTAACTAGAATTGCAAGTTAAACTGCAAATTGAATTGCAGTTTTAGTTGCAAATTGAAGTGCAAATTGAATTTAAACTTGAATTCCAAATTGAACTGCAAACTGATTTTGATTTTGATTGATATATATATATATATATATATATATATATATATATATATATATATATATATATATATATATATATATATATATATATATATATATATATATATATATATATATATATATATATATATATATATATGTTTTTTTTTCAATAATTGTGGACCTAAACGGGTTAAATTTGACCTATCGTGCTAAAGCTCTCGAGAACATTAAGGAGGGTGGACATTGAATTGTTGCCTATGAACAGCTACCTTAAATTTTTTCATATCATAAGTGAGAGGAAAACAGGAATTAGGGAAATCATTCCATAATTTAGAAGCCGTGTAGAATAATGTGGATTGCGCCCGTTTGGTACGACAAGTGCATACTGATGATGTGAATGAGCCAACCGAGTATTCCTGACAAAGGTAACCGGAGATGGTATCGAAGAATGTAATTCAGCAGCGCAATAGCCAATAGTAATACCGATAATACGAAGAAAGAACTAAACCGATTCTTCATTGCTCAAGGGACTGTATGTCATAAGTTAAGTATGGGCCATTTATAAGCCTAATCGCTCTGCGTTGAATACGATCAACTATATCGAGGGCGTACTGGGGAGCAAACTCCCAGAGATGAGAATTATATTCTAGATGAGGTCGAATTGGGCCTTATACAGCAGAAAGAGTGTCGGGAGATCAAGTACTGCTTAGATCTCCACAAAAGCTTATATTACGAGCAGCTGTTTTGGTAGCTGATAGAAAATGGTAAAACTTTGCTAGATTGAAGATACAGTCAATCCCAACATAGTAATAGAGTCTGAAAACTTGAGATCTGAGCCATTCATACTTACAACAGGAAAATTATCCTCACTTTACGGTAATTTATTTTATTTTGTGGTATTTGCGTCATTAATAGTCTCATTCCTTGTCTAGCGGGCGCGCAACCCTTATAATTATAGTAATAATAGTTACGATTGATTACCTTTTCAATGATACCTCAATTTTTATATATGGATCAATGATTTAGAAGGATTTGCGTTCTAAACTGTGTAAAGCATGCATCATTAATTCTGTATTTACAAGATTTTGCTTTTCATTTGGACAGTTATTAGGGATAATTTTAATATGGAAAGGTGATAATCTAGTGCCAATATCATTTACTTTCACTTGATTATTGGTCTGGTATGTTAACGTCGCGTGCGCCTTAAAAATCATCAATATTTTATAAAATTAATAGTTTTATTCCCGAATTTTAATATTAATTACAGTTCAAGGATATTAAGGATGGGAATTTTTCAAAATGTCACTCTGTATGAATGTATTAATTTCATTTTTGAAGGTCATTGCAGGATACCTTGCATTATATAGAATTTAAATACATAACATGGTAGCAATGGTAAAGAACGCTTAGTGAACTTTAATTAAAGTTGGTATTTGATTTTTGTTTGAAAGGTTGACATTAGTAAACGTTGAAAAACTTGATTGTTACGTCAAACAATGTGAGGTCAAATAAAATGGCAAATGACACAATAATACCGGATATTACAAATTTTAGGGAAATAACCAAAAATTTAATTCATATTTGGTTACAAGTGGTAAACCTATTATAAAGTAAACAACAAAGATTGACTGTGTAACGCTCAGAAAGTAAGGAATAAACTTGAAGGAGTACTGTAATCATTTTTTAAAAAATGTGAACCACCAAAACAGTTATTTGTATCACTAGATCAGAAATGATTGTTTTTCGAGCATGTTTGAGGGCGTCTGCGTTAGCAACTACGAAAACTCGCAAAAGTAATTTCTGGACGTGTGATAGACAGTTTTTTTGTGCTCACGCTATTAATATGTATGGCAGCTATCAGCGGTACCAATCAAACAATTTTTATCTTTTGCCGACCTAAGCCATAAACAATGAGTTTCTGGACGATTTTGAGGATTGAAAAATCAGGATTGCCGGGCGGAAGCACAATTATTTGGTCTATACATATTTTAACTTAGTAAAGCGCCTGCAAAGGGATGGTGACACTGTTCAACAATTTCTAACTGTTTGAAATAACTTCATGTGACTTTAAAGAGAAAGAAATGCTCATCCGTGATCAACTTCTTATAGGTATTTATTGATATGAACGTACAAGAAAAACTTCTGAAATATTTATAAACCTATAAAGTTATATCGATCAATAGAAACGTCAAAAATCACAAAAAACCTTGATTACTACTGTGTGGTCACCATACAACTTTCCGATACTATTTCTGTAAGAAGAAGTAACGTTGCGTATACGTCATTCCCGTTTTACTTAGTTACTATTGTTATTATTAACAATACGTCGACGACAACATGCACCGGTCTACCAATCTAACTTTTCACTAAGTTGAGACATGTAGTTGTCATTGTCTAATTTTTTACAGGAGTGAATATATTGATCAATGTTATGCGACGGAAGTGCTTATGTTAAATAAATAAGCGAATACATAGCTCATTTTTAACAAGCCCAGAACATGGAAAGAAATAGATTTCACTAAGAGCACTTAGGTGAAAATCTTCTCCAACCCCAAACAGTGCTGTAAAGCGCTATTCATACTTCACTTTAGAGTTCATTCTTTTAACTATAAAACCAACAATATCTCTTACCACTGTTACGCGCGAAATTGGATTAACTGAAAGGATTTAATCGCCGGTCGCTCAGTGGCTCGGACGATTGCAAAATCAATGCTTTCCTCTTTGTTAGATTTTTCAATCACCGCTCGTGTGCTTCTTATTGCGTCTTATGAACTCTGCCCCTAACATACATCGTTCGTTTATTATCAACGACATACTCTTCCAAAGTTTTATTAACATCTATTTCGCTGTACCTAGACTCTCCTCAGGAAATCCACCTACTTTTTCTCTACCCATGTGTAGAACCAACATGTTAAAGAAAGAACCAAGTTATAATATGTGTTTTTTTTTTATAGCTTCGACTTCTGAGGTCATTAGCTTATTCACTGGTTTTAAACGCTAGGTATGATGTCTCTTGTCTTCTTCATCCTTTGTCTACACCTTGTTCTTCATTCCTACCTCATCTAGATACTTCATGATCTTGGCTATCAATCCTCTTTTCTCCCTCAGCACTCCCGTCAATGTGTCCTCCAACATCGCATCCTTGCGTTCTTGTGCATACTTGGGACACGCTATTATTACATGCTCCACTGTTATAGGAACAAGGCACCGGTCACACATGTTTTGTGCGCTTCTTCCCAGAAGGCACAAATGCGTTAGGTTCGTGTGTCCTATCCTCAATCTTGTGTAAATCGTCTGCTCTTTCCTCGTGAGTCCCATCTTTCTTGTTCTCCTCGGCGCTGGCTCTGGCTTTATCGTTCTTAGTTGAGTGTTTACTATTTTCCATCGATCTTTCCACAATTCTTTCAGTTTCTCTTCAAGTTGGATTTCATAATGTTTCTTCTCTTCTGTGCTTATCGCTAGTTCACTGAAACAGTGCAGGTTTAACTCTCTTGATACCTCTATCATCTTTACTAACCCCGGTCTTGTGGCGGTAGGTTTCCTCTCATATTCTTCCGTATCGATGTTGTTTATCACCTCATGTAGTTTATGTCTAGGTTTTGTTTTTAGTGATATTCCGTACTTTATGAGGCATCGCTTAATTCTCAGTGGTAGTGGAGGTATGTTCGCCTCAACGGCAAGTGCTTCCACAGGGCTCGTTCTGAAGGCACCCAGTGCCAACCTAATTCCAGTGCTGTGAATTTTTTCTAATCGCTTAAGATGGAAAGGTCTAGCCGAGCCGTATACCTGCGAGCAATACTCCATATTTGACATTATGAAAGCCTTGTATAAATTTAACAGCGTATCAGTGTCCGCTCCCCATCGAATATTCGACATACACTTAAGCAGGCCCAGTCTCTTCTTGCACTTCGTTTCGACGGCCTGGATATGTTTTCCGAAGTACAACTTGCGATCAAATATTACGCCTAGGATTTTAACACTCTCCTCATATCGTATAGTTTCGTCTTTCATTTTGAGTGTCGGATTCTGATGTTCGTGTCTAAGCCTGCAAAAGTGTACGGCGACCGTCTTCTCGACTGATAAGCGAAAACCTCTACTAGTCGCAGCGTCTACCAAGCTATTTAGTCCGTCTTGGAGGTTGCATTCGATTTCTTGTATAGAAGTAGATGCATAAAATACCACCAGGTCATCTGCATACATGGTACATTGCAGCGGCTCCCGTATAGATTCGATTAAATCGTTGACGGCCACGATGAAAAGTGTAGCACTCAGGACGGACCCCTGCGGTACCCCGTTTTCCATGCTGTATTCTGAGGACACAATGTTACCAACTCTTGTCACTAATGTTCTTCCTTCGAGGAAGCTGGCCACAACTTGAGGTAGATTGCCTCTTAGACCCCATTCGTATAGCTTTTTGACTATGTTGTGCCTCCACGTAAGGTCAAACGCCTTCTCAAGGTCAAGAGTAACCGCAACCATATGTTGGTTCCTAAGGAAAGCTTTGCGTACATGGAACTCCATGAAAGCCAGTCCATCCAGTGTGCTGTGTCCTCTCCTGAATCCGGTTTGATGTTGGGATATTAGAGATTCGTTCTCCAGTACGTTTATAAGACGACAAATCACCATCTTTTCGAGTATTTTCCCAATGCAGGTAAGTGATATTGGTCTATAATTGCTGGGAGACGTCGCATCTTTTCCTGATTTAGCTATCGGAATTATTATGGATTTTTTCCACTGCACGGGGTAAGTACCAGTCTTATATATTTCGTTATATATTTGTAAGAGTGTTTGTTTTCCAGATGTCGGCATGTTTCGAAGCATGGCGTAGGGTACGTCATCCATTCCGGGCGTTGAGTCTTTGGCGGTCGTAAGCGCATTCTCCATCTCTAACATCGTAAAGGGTAAGTTGTACTCCACGTTTAAGTCTTCCCCGAAGTCTATGGGAGTTTCTTGTTCCGTTTTAATTTGCAGGAAGTCGTTGTCGTAATTACTAGAGCTGCTTACCGCTTGGAAATGCATTGCGAGCTCCTCGGCGATCGACTGAGGTTCTTGCACGCGCCTTCCATTGACATTTAGCATTGCCGAGACCGGATTGATATTCCTTCCGACGATGCTCTTAACTTTACGCCATGCTTCCACATTGGACGTTCTCATATTTATAGTACTTACGTATTCTTCCCATGCCGTTCTCATACTTTGCACCACCGCTCTACGAGCTTTCGCTCTTGTTTTCTTGAAGGCTATTAGATTTTCTGTGCTCGGAGATCTTTTAAATGTATTGAATGCTGCCTTTTTCTTCCTTATCAGAGCTTCGATTTCAGGGGTCCACCACGGGACAGTCCTTTTTCCACCTGTACCCTTGCTCTTCGGTATCGACTTGCCTGCCGCCTCTATTATACTCTTGGTAAATAGGTCGATGTTATTCTTCAGGTCTTCTGTCACAGCGCGTAGTTGAAATTGTTCTCGGTACTCTTGCCAGTTTGCCCTTTTAATAAGCCATCTACCAGGGTGCTTAATTGGCGTCTGCCTCATAGGAAAACTTATCCTTATTGGGCAGTGATCACTGTTATGATAATCATCGAGAGTATCCCATGTTAGCGTCAAATCCAGTCCAGGTGAGCAAAAGGTGAGATCAATTGCATTGAGTCCACCCGTTTTCCCGTTTATGTGCGTCGGATTTCCATTATTCAGCAGATTGATGTTGTTGTTTAGTAGGTACTCTTCGATTATCCGCCCTCTTCGATCCGTCAAGTTCGAGCCCCACACCGTAGAGTGCGCATTGAAGTCGCCCAATATGAGGTACGGCCGCGGAATCTGCCGCAATATGCTTTCCAGGTCCTGCGAATGCCAGTTGAATTCAGGTAAGTATAGATTACAGACGGTAATGCTTATGGGATACTCACTCGCACGACTATGGCTTGCATTCGGGTTGTTATGTCTATTTGTTTGACCGGTATGTTATTCTTGACGTATATCGCCACTCCTCCACTCGCTCTTCGATGTTCATTGTTGTTTTTCTGATATAGCTTATATCCCCTGAGCTGGAGCCTTTCTTCGCCCATGAAGTGGGTCTCCTGCAATACGAGACACATAGGATCATATTCGTTTATTATTAACTTGATGTCTGCGTAGTGAGTTTTCAGCCCGTTGCAGTTCCACTGTATAATATTTTGTTTAGCGAATTTTGTATGATTTACTGTTGTGTCACAGTTGCTTATATACTGTTATCACATATTTATATACTAATATCACAGACTTATGTACTAATATCAAAATTGACTAGAATAAGCACGGATAAAACGTCACTAGTGGTGTATATATATATATATATATATATATATATATATATATATATATATATATATATATATATATATATAGCTCTGAATAAATATTTACTCTGGACAAACAAAACACAAATATCACAGTTCTTATCACATGTCAGGTAGACCCCTTTCGAGGTTTACCTTTCGGCCATCCTTTTTTCTTTTTTGTCTGACTCGCGGAAGGTTCCGAGTTACCAGACTCGTCTTCCGTAGTATAGATCAGGTCTTTCCTTTCAGTTCTCTTCCTTTTCTCTGATCCTATATCGGATTGTGCAGTTCCTTGACTAGATAGCGAGTTCAATCTTGGTCTAGTCACTTGCGGTGGTGGATGCGGACTCTTAATCAGTTCTTGAGGACCTTTTGTTACAAAAATATCCCTTAATACGGTAACTAGAGCGGGTATCAGCTCTTTTACCAAGTGGTTTGTGTCAATTTGAGTTGTCTTTCCCGCCATCTTAGCGTAAGTGGAACCTTGCTGCGATGTGGGTAACACAACCTTTCTTCTGGCTTCGAAGTATGAGATCTTCTCTTTATCTTTATCTCTTGGATGGCCGATTCCTGTTTATAGATTGGGCAACTTCTCGGATTGCTAAGTGATTCCCTTTGCAGTTAACACATTCAATGGGATCTTCACAACGTTTGCCTTCATGCAGCTCTTTCCCACATACGCACATTTGCGATTTATCGCAGCGTTGTGCGGTATGCCCAAACCTCTGGCATCGAAAACACCGCATCGGAGCTGGGACGTAATCACGTACTGACAATACCAAATAGCCTGCTTTGATCTTGGCAGGCAACTTAGGGATGTTGAAAGTGAGGACGTGGTTCGGTGTGTCTTGCAGTTCCCCATTTACCTTTTTTTTAATTCTACGGACCTCTATAACCCCTTGGGTTTTCAACTCTGAGCATATTTCCTCGGTACTACACACCAGGAGATCCTTACAATTCACCACTCCTTTACTATAATTTAAGGTATTATGGGGAGTAACCTCAATCTTTGCACTATCTAACCTCTCTGTTGATAATAATTTCTTGGCTTGTGCCGCACTAACGGTTTCGATTAGCAAGCCATCCTTCACCTTCCTGACACTTTTTGCTTCTGCTATCAAACCAAATAGCTGTCTCTGAATCTTAAATGGGCTGTCTTTACCAAAGTCGCCATCGACTTTTTTAACGACTAGGAACCGGGGTGTTACCGCCTTTTCCTGGTTCGTGCCTAGGTTTTTAGAAGGACCTATACCTTCACCCGGATTTAAGGGGGCGGGTGCCCCTGGGTTTTCCATTGAATTCGTTTCCATGAAGTTCCCACGAGTAGGGACGAACTATACGACCAGTGCAGCAGTGCGCCCTTACCACACCTAGGCTTAAATACAAGAAAGGATCGCCAGGTACTCTCAGGACACCGTTCGACACTCCGTTACGTGAAGCCACTCATCCCTCGGCACGGTACTTATAACACCTTGGATTGCGCCTTTTTTACGGGGTCAGGTCCCCAGAGACATGAAACAAGTGACTGGACCAAAACAACCAAACAGAACGAAGACAAAACGAAATGCGACCAGCGTTAGCGTTACCCGGGGAGTACCACGTGGAGGTGCTGGTTCGACTTTACTCCCCGTAATATGTGTTTTATTTTTAACAACATTACGTCGACATGTTTAATATTGATTTAAAGCATTTGATCCAGTTAGTTTACTGAATTATTGATTACCCTTTGCAACACCATTACAGTACCTACATTTGTAAATCAGACAATTGAACTTTAATGTAATCTACATTTATACTTGTTAACTCACCCGCAACTTAATACGTTTAAGCATGTAATTTTGTCCTGTATTAGGTTCCTGTTTGGACAATAAATACTACGATTATTATTATTACTATTGTTATTATTATTAACAATCTCACAGTAACAGAGTATCTACGAAAATGATATTTGCGGGTGTTAATTACTGACTACTGAGTTAAATGCGACATCACATGTGCCAATCAGATCCAGCGCTCCAAAATACATAAAGAATCAGTAGGAAACCCAATAGTATCTAGATGCTAACTTAAAAAAAATTCCAAAGCTATATAAATATTTCGATAATACAGTTTAAGCATTTTCAATCATATTTAATTAATTTTTGCATTTATTTCGCTTTACATTAGAACTACATAAAGAAAAGTTATGTAAAATTGAATTTGCATTAAAAAATATGTCTACACGTTTTTTTTTATAAAATTAATCATTATACAGATATTGAAAAAACACTTAAATTCTACCTTATGAATTTTTTTGCCGTTAAATTACGCGCCGTATTACAAAATTGCATCGAACATAATTAATTTTTACGATTTCGGTCCACATATTGCTATTTTTATGTTTTTGAAATATACGGCTGCCTCAGAAATATTTGATAAAAATCAAAAACATCTGCTAGTAAACCCCCCCTCACTGTAGTTGAATTTCTCCCAAAATCTAATCAGCTCCCTGAGATGTGAAAACAAGCTTAAATACAAAATTTTATTGTGTATTGGTTCTGGAGTTGTCGTGGATACTAACATACGTCCGCACACACGCACACGCACACGCACACGCAGTCCCACGCGCAAGTCGATTTAGCAATAGTGAAGAAAAATCGATTGCATAACCTTCTATACCTACATATGTATCTGTAGGTTGGAAAGTAAAAATTGAAAAGTGTTGGATTCAAAGATAGTTGTTTAACGCCCAAATACCTAGATTCCAATGGTTTTTGGTGGTGGAGTTGCGGTGTAAAGAACAAGAGTGTTAGATTTGTTTTTTTTTGCCGCAGTAGCTCATAAACTTGCGGCTTCAGTCAAATTTTATATGAGTATTTGAGATCTCAATGTCCAGACACCAGAAATAATTTGTTGTGGACATGTAGAGGGTTTACGGAGTAATAAAAATAACATTTACAAATGAGTGTAATGCATCTTTTGGTAAACGAGATATAGGAAACGTATCTAATAATAAAGACTAACATATACGTTGACATTAAATTGACGGTAAAAATTGCATTAACTCGGATAATAAACTCTTAGAAACAGGTAAGGTGATAAAGAGCAAAATAGATCGCAGATGCAAATCTGAGAAAACTTTATTTTATTAATAATTACCATTAATTAATTTAAAGAACGTTTGTATTTATGAAAGAGAATAGAAGAATTTAAGAAGATGAAATGCATTTCCTCCGACAGTGTTCCGTTAGTGTCATGATGTCTTTCGGTATTTGCTGGAGATAACCAAGAAGAAACACGGAATACCAAAAGACATCATTTTGCTAACGGAACATTGTTTGAGGAACACGTATTTCACCTATGAGGGATAACAGTACAAACACGGCGACGGAGACACAATGGGATCACGTCTATTACCAGTTCATTCATGCGCTACATGGAAAGTACCGCCAGTCTCAAACCGAAGTTATGGTTGAGATACGTCGACACCTTCATTATATAACCACATGGTAGAAATCAGCTGGACAAGTTGGTAGAACATCTAAATAGGACCCACAAACATATTCAAGCTTACCATAAACATGGAGGCTGGTAACAAGCTGCCATTCCTGGACGTGCTGATATATAAGAACAGAGATGGACACTTTGGGCATACAGTCTACAGGAAATCCAACCACACCATCATACCACATGCGAAATCTCAACATCATCCTGCGCAGTCGCAATCAGTTGTAAAAACAGTTGTTACGAGATCAGCGAGACCCGCGGATTCAACTCCCAAAAAGGAGGAGATAGTAACATTGACAACGGCACTACTGCAAAACAAATTTACAGGGAGAAACATAATTTTCACAATTCACGACAGGCACAGCATACAGAAAACCTATAACACGTACAGAGAAATGTCTTCAGTGCTTTCAAAACCGAAAACCAAGATTGACTTGGAGAAGCAGAGTCTAAACCGTCCCTTGTAGATCATGAGACAAGGTATAGATGACATATTATGAGCTGTTCTGAATCGGCTGTGTATTTCAAAGATATAAGATAGAGTTTAAGTGTTAGTTCAATTTTTTCAACATCACAATAATCTTTTACTTTTATAAGAAAATGTGTAAACATAATTTTAAAGAAAATTTAATTTTACATTACTTGTGGTTACTAAGTTTCTTAGTATAACGCGAAATAAGAGAAATAAATAAATATGGTTGAAAATGTGTTTAAACGTTTGTTTGACATAAATCATTGTCTTTATTTTTCCAATGCTGCCTATTTTCGTAATTAACTTATTATAAAAGAGGTTGCATAATTATCTTTAAAAAAATGTTATTATGTCATTTCTTTTAATTCCCATTTTGTAGGTTGTTCTACACCAGACATCTTGAAATAAATATGCCAAACTGATCTCAAAAATAATGAAGCAAGAAGTGCGACTATAGCAGAACATGTTTGGGACGATCTAAATACACCTTACTAAACTTTCCTGAGATTTAGATTTTTAGATAACATAATCAACCTCCTCTAATTATTAATAGAAAATGGGAGTGTTACTTCGGTAAGAAAATAGAAAAAAATACTATACCAAATCAATTGGGTTCGATTTCTAAAACAAGACAGTTTACGTCCTTACAAACCTCGTATTGTACAGGGTCTTCACGGAGATGGTTTTAATAAAGGAATTAGTTTTAGTGAATAATTTATAAGGAAATACCAAGAAGCAACTTTTAATCCAAAGTTTTTTGGACAGACGAAACACGGTTTACGAATATTGCTGCGAAACAGAAAATCCAAATAATTGAGACGAAAGGTGGCATTGTAGGTAGGTTTCAAAAGAAACCTTATGGCAAATAAAATAAAAGCTATACTATAGTATTTTAGACAACAAGTTAGTTGGGTCGTTCACTTTCCAAGAAAAGCTAATGTGAAATACATATTTGTGACTATTGCAGTAACAAATTGTTCCTGCTGTTAGGATTAAATGGCCTTCTTGATTCCAAGAAGATCACTGCCTAGCCCACAATACCAAAAAGCTAATGGAGCTCCTCGTAAACACTTTCGATGTAAATATTATCTCCAATAATAACCCCATTGCTTGGCTAGCGAGGTTGCCAGACCTTACACTTCCCGATTTTTATTTATGGGAATACGCCAAAAATGAGGTGTACGAATATTCTCTGCCTGAAAATCGCCAGTAATTAGAAGACAGTGTACAAGATGTATTAACGAACATTAATAGAAACACGTTAAGAAGAGTTGCCCATAAGGTGTTGGGGAACTGTGAAAAATGTGTTGAAAGTGGATGGAGACATGCGTTGTGAATTTTGTTTATTAGCTTATTATATATATATATATATATATATATATATATATATATATATATATATATATATATATATATATATACAGGGCGGCGCATTAGTGTGAAAAAGTCCCATATCTCCTTTATTTAAAAAGATACAAAAAAAATTAAATACAAAAGTTGTAAGATATGTTCTGGTACATGCTTAGAAGTAATTTTAATTTTTTTTTAAATAGAAAACCCTATATATTATTACATATTTAGATTCTACATACAATTTTAGACACATTTTATGTATAATGTCCTATACCTAAGTCTAATCGTTTTTGACAAATTTCAAATTTTTTGTCAAAAATTACGTTTGCAGGCCAAACATACGTTTTCTAAACGAAGCCTTTATCAATTAGTTATGGTTGGTTTCCTTGGAAATGGGGACCTACTCTAATGGGCTGTATTGATATTTTTGTAATACATTCATACAGGGTGATCAAAAATGGGTAATAAAAAGTAGATTTAAAAAAACCTATAAAGTCATTTTTTTTAATGGAAACCCTCTATTTTTTAATTCTATCTTATTTAACATTAAAAATAAGGGTGACTTTGCGTAAGAGTGTATATTCCAAAAAATTTTAGTTTTTGAAATAATGACAATTTAACATTTTTTTATTGTAAAAAGTGTTGTTGTTAGTTGGCCGTGACGGCGGGGCGCGGGGAAACAAAAAAAATCGAGCACTTCAGATCGAAATATTACAATTTATTGAACCCCATATAAATAATTATTTTATTAAACGAAAGACAATATTTTTTTGATTCAACAAACTATGTCCTAATCCTAATCATAAACTTAACACCTCTAATGTAACTAAACCTGTAACTAATTATACAGATAAAAGTACTAGAAATACGTCAAATACGTACTACCTAATAAGTTATTCTAAATGTCCGCCTCTTTCTTGAATACACAATGCAATACGTCTCTCAAATTCGCTGCTTAACTTTCTACACATTTCAACACTAATGTTTTGAAAACAGTTTCTAATCCTAATCTTCATGTCTTCCTTTGTTGTAGGCGTTATTTTATAAACCTGCTTTTTGACGTACTCCCATATGCTAAAGTCCATTTTAGTAAGATCTGGGGATCTACCAGGCCAAGCAACAGGCCTTCCCCTCCCAATCCAACATTCTGGATATCTAGTATTTAAAAAAGTTATTATCGGACCTGTATGATGTACTAGGGCCCCATGATGAAGAAACCACATTTCTTGTTGCGTATCCTGTGGCACTTAATGCAACAAATTAGGTAGATGGTTTTGCAGAAAGTCTAAGTATACTTCCCCTGTTACTCGTTGATCAAAAAAATATGGCCCAATTACATGATTACCGACAACACCTCCCCAAACATTTAAAGACTATCTAGTTTGAGAAGTATATCTTACAAAATGTGGATTTTCGGTAGAATAGTAATGAAAATTGTGTCTGTTTACACTTCCGTTTCTGTGAAATGTGGCCTCATCTGTAAATAAAATCAAATGAACAAAATTTCTTTGTTGGTTTATTTTGTTTTCAGCCCATTGACAAAATTCCAGTCGTCTTTGATAATCTTCAGGAACCAACTCTTGATGTAGTTGAATGTGAAAGGGGTGCATTTTTTGAGACTTCAATATCCGCTGTACCGTACGTCGTACAACACCAACCTGGTGAGAAATGGGTCGTTGTCCAATATATGGATTTTCGGTAACTGTTAATAGTACATTTAATTGATTTTCCTCAGTCTGTGCACGTTTCTCCCTAGTATTTTTTCATATAACACATTGCCAGTTCTTTCAAAACGCTCCAAAAGCTTTTCAAATGCCCTTCTTTCAGGTTGCCGTCTCTCTGGAAACCGTTGTTGATACAGTCTTCTTGCTAAGAGCGTATTCTTATCACTAGCTCCCAAAACAAAAATCATATCAACCATCTCGGCTTGCGAAAAATTCATTATTTACAATTTTAATTCAAGTTTTAAATCAATTTGCTATAAAATACACTAATGCATCACACAAATTATCAACTGACAATAAATAATGACGTTTCTGATGATCGCTATTATTTTTATATGCTACGCCTCGCCGTCACGGCCAACTAACAACAAAACTTCAAAGCCGTATAGCCTTTTTACAATAAAAAAATGTTAAATTGTCATTATTTCAAAACCTAAAATTTTTTGGAATATACACTCTTATACAAAGTCAGCCTTATTTTTAATGCTAAATAAGATAGAATTAAAAAAAATAGGGGGTTTCCATTTAAAAAAATGACTTTATAGGTTTTTTGAATCTACTTTTATTGTCCATTTTGATCACCCTGTATGAATGTATTACAAAAATATCAATACAGCCCATTAGAGTAGGTTCCCATTTCCAAGGAAACCAACCATAACTAATGGATAAAGGCTTCGTTTAGAAAAGATTTCCACCTATGTTTTGGCCTGCAAACGTCATTTTTTTACAAAAAATTTGAAATTTGTCAAAAACGGTTAGACTTAGGTATAGGACATTATACATAAAATGTGTCTAAAATTGTATGTAGAATCTAAATGTGTAATAATATATAGGGTTTTCTATTTAAAAAAAAAATTAAAATTACTTCTAAGCTTTTATCATCTACCCTGTATAATTAAAAATATTTTTGGAATATGCACCAGAACATATCTTACAACTTTTGTATTTAATTTTTTTGTATCTCTTTAAATAAAGGAGATATGGGACTCTGTCACATTAATGCGCCACTCTGTATATATATAATTTTTTTTAAGCGAACGAAAAATGCTAGAATAACAAGTTGTAAGTTATTTTGGGATACAATCGTTTGAAACATGCAGTTTAAATCATTTATTGATAACACTTGTACGTTTCGATTTATTTAAAATCATTTTCAAGAAGCTAAAATATGAAATAAGCAGAAAATTACAAACATTAATAAAGTATTACTATTACAACAGCTTGATTGAACGTTGACTATTATTAATTGTAGTTAACGTTTAATCAAGCTGTTCTGTAAGTAGCAATACTTTATTAATGTTTGAAATTTTCTTATTTCATATTTACTTAAATGATTTTAAATAAATCGAACGTAAAGTGTTATCAGCAAATGATTACTACTAAACTTGTTATTCTATATATATATATATATATATATATATATATATATATATATATATATATATATATATATATATATATATATATATATATATATATATATATATATATATATATATATATATATATGTAACATAATAATAAATACGAGGTTCTGAACTAGAAATCTAAAATGTCTATTGTTAACCTTGAGGTCAATTTTTGTATAATTAAGCAGATTTAAACTTAAGGAAATGGAATAATGACACGAAATATTCTTTTGTGTCATGATGGAGGTCGCGCGTAATCAAATCCTACTATGAAAAAAACAGTACATCATTGAAAAGCTTTTGAACAGGTTTGTCCAAAAATGCGAATGTTGAATATGGCGTTGGTAAGAAAATTAAAAGTTTGTGTAAACATCTCGAAACTAAATAAAGCTAGAAAATTATTGTTCTCTTTATTAAAATCCTCTTATAAAAGTACATTAATAATGTACATATAATCAAAAAACTATAATATATTTACGAGCTGCCGGCAAAAGTTGAAAATTCACCATTTTGGTTATTTCCCATTATCTCAAAACCCAAAAGTTAAATGAAATCTTAAGACTGATTTAAATTTGTAATAAAGTTCTCTAAAACTTTCCTAATTTAATCAACGCAGTAGCTAAAATTGTTTCCAAGGTAGAAATGCATGTAAGGGTAATTTGAAACACACTGTATATGTTCTTAAGGGGCGGCAATTTGTCTTTTTATTCCTAGCAACATAACCGCTAGAACGAGCGCAGTATAAATAACTATTCCCTATATGACTGTTATATCATTAATTATCAAAACCTTTTATATAAATTTATAACTGTAGGCAATATCGATTGATTCTGGTATAAGCAATAAAAACCGAATTCAATTAAATTAAAAAGATAGTCATTGCTCTAGAGTGAAACTATGAAGGATGCAGAAGAATATTTTTGTACTGCTTGTTCCACTTTGTTTACTTTGCATATTTATGTATCTAGAGTATTGGTTTTTGCATTCCACCAACGCAGATTACAATCACAGATGTTAATTTTGGAAGTAGTAGTAGGTCATTCATGTTTTAATGTGCCTAATTTGTAACGCTTACTTTACAGGGCAACGTTCAGACACGAGCAGGTGCTTACTGAATAGTGTCTCTTATTGTATATGTTTCGGTCCGTTACTTTCACTTCACTTTCACTATTACTAAAACTATTGATTATTTTATCACTTTTTATATTGTTTATAATGAAACGTTTCGTTTTTTTTTACAATACTAATTGTAATATTGTAAACACTCTCTTCCTTCGTGTTAAAATTTAAATAACAAATGTGAAATCTATTTAAGTATAATTTATATACGGCAACATGACATTTCTCAAGATAGGAATGAATAAAGTTTAATAAATTGTGTAAATTGGGCACATTCCCGTATTATTATTTTTTGTAATTTATGAAGGTACGCCGATTTTCAAATATCAAAAACGTCACATTTAAATTAATCCTCATCAGTATTCTGGTAAATGTATTGAAGTTTTGGAAGTGCTTGATTGCAGACGTGTAATGTGGAATGCATACACATTCAATGATTATTAAGTATGGATTAATAGATTTATATCTTCAATCCGCATAATTTAACATAGAAATGCCAAATGATAAATAAGGTAGGACAATAAATCATTCTAATAATAGAATCACCACACAAGGAGTGGATACAGATGCAGAAACAATTTAACTTATAGAATGCGAAATTTTATTCATGTGATTTACGTATGTTAGTTCCAATACTAGAAACTGCTTGCATGAGCATTACATTTGTATTTCTATTCCATGTATTTTTTTGCAAATGTTGAAAATATCGGATTTAATAAAAGGAAAATTGTTTCTAGGTATTTGTAAATATTTTTATCTACTTTAATTTATACTTAAAATTAAAAACTTCAAGTTGTTTCTTAATTAGACGGACTGCTCTTTTATACTGAAGATACCCCATACTTAGAGGCTAGAGACGTTGCTAGATGGTGGAAATTATTTTTATTCATTACTTGATAGAATTTTGTTTACAGCTATTAAGTGAAGGTGGTGAGATATGAAGTCGTTTCGTTTTGAACATACCTAGTTATCGTATAGCCAACTGTTAAGTTTCGAAAAAGTTCGTTATTAAAATTCCGTTTAGCTGAGTTATTAGTACAACTGGTGTATTTGCAGATGTCTGAGTTTGAACTATCACCATTTTCGATGATGTAGTAGTCTGATAAGTAATTAGAGGTACTGAGGAAGAAACATTTTAACCATTCAGCGTGATGATTGTTAGAGTATTACGAGTCAAATGTCCATTACACCATTAGCTACACAGATAAAGTAAGTAGAATGGGGTCTGCAGCGCTTAGCTTCAAAGGACCTCCAGGTGCTCTCCCTGAGAAGTCGGCGCATGCGCAGGCGTCTGAATTTGTAGGACTTCGTACAAACGTCGAATGGTGTCGGTCATTTTAGGCGGCCATTTTTGACGGTAATCTTTGTTTTTGTCATTTTGAAATCAAATTTTTTTTTTAAATACAAAAAGTAAGAGTTGAACCTACGACATATACCTTGGCCAGATCAATTAATCAAATCAATCAATTAATCAGGCCAATTAATAAAAAATCGATTAATCAAGTGAATTAATCGACACGACCATTATTGGTGGTCATTTTTTGTGTACATGGCTTTAACGGTCATTTTTGAAATCAATTAATCAAATCAATCAAATCAATTAAATAAAAATAGTAATAACAAAAATTGGTGCCGGGAAACAAAAGTGATTTATTTATTAAATCTCGTCATTACATAACATGGTAATTATAAAGCTGTTTTCTAAGTGAATATTAAACCAGTTGTTTAGCCTATTGGCTCTAAAGAGCCCATTGAAACATCTTTACCCTTCAATCATTTAATAAACTGTGTACGACGACCTTCAGGCTCGAAAACTTATGGAAACGCTTAGGTAGTTCACATTTAAAGCCCAGCATCTCTACAATCACCCTTTCCCTGTATTTTGTTGATGTGATGTCCAAATTGAATACCTAGTATTCTACCCCCATCTCTAATTCTTTAACGTTTTTAAAAGGTTTAAAGCATATTGACACATTGAGAGCTGATAAAGCCATATCTGTAATTATAACATGACATTAAAATCTGTGCAAGTACATAAATAATAAAAGGCTAAAATAAAAACGGCCACGTACCCATATTTTATTGGTTACATCAATCTCTCGAGCCGCCTGGTGTTGTATTTATTCGGATCCATCATTTACAATCTTCGTTGAACACCATAAATTTCCATATCCCATTTTAAACTTTTTATCTTTAACAGTAATTGGTATACTTGTGTAGTAGCAGCTGTTTTAGACATGGCCTGAAGAGTGTATAACTGCTGATTTTTGTTGCGTATATATACATATGTAGTCCTGACACATTGACTTTTCTGTGATTGCTTATATATGGACAATATAAAGTACTTAACGGTTTTCCCCAACCATTAGTATAAAGTAATTATTTTCTGGATTTCCCAAGTTACGTAACCAACTTAAACATTCTTTCGCTATTCAAATACCTCTGTGTGCTTGGAAAAACCCACTAATTAGCGAAAACTGTTAATTAAGTTCCATGCTTGTGTCTCGGATCATCCACAGTTAATGCAGTTTCATACTTGTGTTTCGGATCCTCCACGGTTAATGCTCTTAACTGGTGTTAAAATCCTCCACAGCTAATGCAATTCCGTAAGTGTGTAACGGATCCTCCACAGTAAACGTTATTATTAACTTATGTTACAAATCCACTCTTAGTGCAGTTCCATAGGTGTCACGGGCTAATGTTCTTATTAACTTGTGTTATAAATCCTACTCCCCTAATGTAGTTCCATAGGTGTGCCTTGTGTTCTCCACTGTTAACGTTCTTATTAGATTTTGTTATAAATTATATACAGTTATTCCACAATCATATCAAGCGCACCAGTCGATGGGAGTTTTAGTGTCCAATTCCTCATGATGTACTTTTTTTTTCAAAATTAAAGAAATGTGAAGATAATCCTATAGCTACATCAAGTTTTAATTTTTAAATGGCAGCCCTATATGTTATTATTGTATTGAATAGAATTTTTTTCCGATTTCAAACATGTATAATAAGTGGTATGTTGCATAAGAACAAGCGTCTGATACTTATTGTTCTCGTCATTTAAACATCTCGAAATTGTGAAACGGTATCGACTAGAGCGGTTAAATTGAGATACACGGTATCCGGTTATCGAAGGTATTCACAGGAGTGGCGAATACGCAAAGCTTAAAATTTTACACATATTTGCGCATTCGCAACTGTTTTCACAACTTCAAGAGTCGGGTGGACTGTACTTTGTTTTAGTATAATAATCATTGCTTAACTTATCAAACAACAATACCGTATAATGATATAAATTGGTGTAAGGTAGTATTCAAAAGTGATAAATGACGCAACAATATGAATTCTTTTATTAAAATGTTAGTGACACACATTATTTTTTTTATTCACTTTTGTAATGTGGTTATATACAAAAAATTCTATATCGCTCCAACTTCTTAAAGAAAGTGTTACATATTTTCAATGCACCCTGTACATACAGTTTTTCCGGGAGTAATACCTTTCTTTATCGAAACTTTAAAACACTGTAAAACTGCAGCAGTTTCCTCCTCACTCCGATATAGTCTTGCTGACTCAAATTTTTAGATTTGGCTATAGAAGTGTCTGCTACATCTTCGGCTATATCATCCAATTAGTTTTCATCTTCCTTTTCTCCATATTTACACTCACTTCCCTCTGCTTCGTTTTCCATTTCAGGAAGATCTTAAAATAAAAATCAAGCTGAGAATGAAACAAAAAGTTAGAAATACACTTACCACAAATATTAATCTCATATAAAGATTTTCCTTTGAACCGACTCATTTCTCCTTTTTCAACAGCTAATAATATTGTCGACACCTTAGTTTGTTTGATGGACGATTCGTAGAGGCGATAAAACTGTCGATGTACTCGAATATCATGCCCTAGATGACGAGCGAGCCAATCGGTTTCATTTTCTAATCAATTAAATACCTGGGACACTGTGGCAATATATTTCCGCAACTTCGTGCTTGTTATTAACTCAGGTTGAAATAATTTTATCTCCTTAGAAAAGTTTCTGAGGCAGTCATGACCTCTTATGTATTCTAATTAAGGAGTTTCGGGCAAATAGGTATGTGTTGTCTAAATAAATAAAATTGTTCCTGTACAAAATAACCAAGTCTATTGAATCCTTCATGTCATGAGTCAACAATACATTAACTGTACTACCACGTTTCCTTTTATTTGCACAATCGCCAGTCTATTAAGAAGTTGTTTTCCAGATCAGTGAAAGTTTTTTGAAATTCGGGTGCAGTGTACTGAGTCCAATTTGGTCTAGAAGAATAATTTGTTACTGTCATTCGGGATATTTCACCAGATCTTCTTTTATTAAACAGCACTATTTTACATAAAATAATTCGAACTAAATTTCTCCATATTTGGTAATTTTGAGATTGTTCTAATGCTTCTTTACACATTTGCAAACGACTGTTAAGATACCTGTTAAGCTTCAAGAGATCTTCTGTAATTGGCAACAATTCCACTGCATTGATTTTGCTATCAAACAACGTTCTGAGAGCATTAGAGAAATTTTCGATGTCCATTCCATATCCATAAGACTCTGGAAATTACTTAACGTGTTGATTGTATTAGTATCGTTTTTGTTGTTTTGGTAGCACTTCTCTGCTCCATCTGCGCCAGAAATGGTTGACCAGGAGCTGATATATTTGAAATTGGTCAAGCCTATGGGAAGGTAAACCTTCTAAACCCACCTGGGGCACCTCTGTAGCCGGACGTTCAATGAAAAAGTGGGCTGGTGTCAAGGGCACAGTCCGAAGGATCGCAAGATAACGGACACAAAGGTCGTGAGTTCATTATAGACTCTATCTGAGCAAGTACCATCACAAGAGATTCATACGTAAGATGCGCTGTGCCAACTATCTTATATAACATAGACTTCATTGTTTTTATATTAGATTCCCAGAGCCCTACAAAATTAGGAGCTCCGGGCGGAATAAACTTACAAGATATACCCTCACTTGCCGTGCCTCTCTAAGATTGCGGGCTGCGGCTACAAAATTCGTGCCATTATCGGAAAACATACATTTTGGTTTATATATACGAGCTATACATTGTTTCAACGCCTGCAGAAATCATTCTGCAGATAAACTCGTGAGCAACTCGAGATGAATCGCTTTAACGGACATGCAAGCAAATAAACAAACGTGTGATTTCAAAAATGTTGTATTTCGATTGAAACTGTTGTTATTAAAACAGGACCAGGTCGCAACCGGTATTGTCAAACACACATTCATTTGCAATCTATATTACGAGAGATTACCCATTTGCACATCACTTCGCTTTGGGTGTGAACAAAAGCACTTCACACATTTTCTTTTTATTTTCTTACATAATGCAATCCCACTTATTGGCCAATAGAGATTGCGCATTAGCGTCAGAAGTTGATATGCGCCGCAGTGAAAGTACCTCTTATGAATATCGATAGCAATTAATTCAGTCAATTTGTGGGTTTTTGGGAGAAGCACTGGGTGACACTTAGTATACGCGATGTCCGCATGTCTCAGTCTACCACCTACCCATAAAATATCATCATTATCCAGAAAAACGTCTAATGCACTTAATAAGTTGTTTCTGATACGATTATGTGACTTATTTTTTAAAATTGCAATTTCTGCTGCGAAATTCTCCCTTTGTGTCATTTTAATCAAAGTATTTAACGAGGTATTTAATTCCCTTACGCCTAAATTACCGAGATCGCTTTGGTGTTTAGATCGCAGTTGGTTGATGTAGCGAAGGAGGAATGCTAAGGTTCTCTGCAGCTTCGCCAGCGACGAAAACTTATTAAGCATCTATTGCAAGAAGTCATTTTGCGAGATTCAAGTTAGAAAAACATTCAAAATGTAAGCTTTCACCATTATCACACATAATAAAATACTTACCTTTTTTGGGTTTTTTAAATGGTGTATTTTAAATTATACAATCTAAACGTTTCGATAACACTTACAGTTATCTTCGTCAGTAGTAATATCTATTAAAATTGTTTACAACATCTTTAACAATTTTTAACAGAATTAGTACTGACGAAGAAAACTGTAAGTGTTATCGAAACGTTTAGATTGTATAATTTAAAATTTTAGAGAAACATTGATTGTTTTTAATTCAAGCAATGGCTGTTCCTGTTGATCATTTGTTTGATCTTCCGGTTGGGAGGTGGTTGATTGCAAAATGTTTGCTCCATGGAACCATAAGGGATTGTTTTTTGACTCATCTATGGATGTTCCACGGGATATAAGATCAGCGGGGTTGTCCTCCGTGTGCACATATCGCAAGTTGTGGGGATCTGTACATTCTTGTATAACGGCAATGCGATTCGCCACAAATACTTTGAATCTACTGGGTATGGATTTAATCCATGCCAGCGTTATTTGAGGATCGGACCGTTAACAAAATCTAGAAGTTTCCAGTTTCGTAGACTCTCTTACCCTTCTGGCAAGCTACGGCTAATAACATTGCCGCGTTTAATTCCTTGGTCCTAATCGGTCCAGACATCCAAATTTTTTGGATTAAGATTTTCCATGATACAAAACTCAAAGGATCAAATAGTTATGCGACCGCCGCCAACACATTCCGCTTTGTTAAAGTGGAAGTGTTCATTACTGATAAATATTTATACATTATTACGTCAGGTTGAGTTTCCCATTTCAACCCTAGCGCCTTTACGTTGGCTCGTTCTTCAGTGGGAATTGTAAAAAAATTGTCTTTAGCATTTTGAGCGTCCGATATAACAGATGCCCGCTTGGATCAGTATACTTGTAACTTGCTCGCGCAATCCAATTACTTCTTCTGGAGAGTTACCACCAATCAAATATTCGTCTACATAGAAGCCTTTTAAAATGCTATGAGCTGCGGAAGGAAATGCGTCAGCATTGCTTACTGCAATGTGCTGTAAGCACTTCGTGGCAAGATAGGAATAACTTTTCATGCCGTATACTAGGGTATTTAAAGCGTAAACTTCTACCATTTCTGACTGATCTTCTCGCCACAAAATTCATTGATACAAGCGTTGATTTCAATCAACTTGGATTTGACGGTACATTTTTTCGCAATCACCCATTAATGCTGTAACATTCTCTCTAAAGTTGAGAGGGATGGAAAACAAGTCTCTTTGCAGCACTGGCCCCAAACAACTGGCAATCGTTCATTGAAGTATTTGTATTTGTTTTGGAACTTCCGTCAAACACCACGCGAAGGCATGTAGTTATGGCGTGCGGTCGAACAACCTCAAAGTGAGGCAAAAAATATTTCACTCAGTTAATTTGATTTTTTGGTAATGGTGACATATGCCCTAGCTGAACGTATTCGTGCATAAATTCCTTGTACATAACCAAATCTTCGGGGTTTTTGATAACCGCCTTTCTAAGGATAGAAACCTATGCAAGGCACCCGAATACGAGTTCTCTAACTTATTGATGTTTGAGTAGTACGGAATGGTTACGACATATCTCCCTGTTTTATCGCGCGCAATCGTATTTGTGAAGTATTCTTCTGCCAACCTTTCTTCAGTAGGCAAAGGGACAGTTTTGATCGAGGCAGTATATCTTCCGTCTCTCAAAACTTATGCAAGTTTCCGTTTAAATCGTTATTGGACACACACATAAGGGCAAGCACAATTCATGAACGCGTGTGGTGCCGGTCCTATTTGGTGACAGAATCTACCCACAAGTACATAGCCTAAAGTCGTGTTTTTCAGTAGAGGAAGATTATCTCCCAAGTATAATTTACCATCGCAAACAATGTCATAATAGCAGGATGCTCCTGTTAGCAAATCAATTTCACCAGGCACGTGAAACCTTTTATCCACAAGCTTGATGTGTGAAGGGATGTTCGATGATTTTGCATCAAAGGCGGTCATAGGAATTTTGGACGTGATATTTGTCATAACTAGGCAATCAAAACGTGTGGTGTAATTATTATGCATTGATCTTATTTGTAACCACACGCGTTCATTAATTTTTATTATATTTGTATTTATACCAGCAATAGTCATATAAATATCAAAAACAGGTAAATTTAACCTTTTTAATAAATTGGTGGTTGTTATGTTGTTCATAGAACCACTATCTAATAAGCAACGCACCGCAGGAAAATTATTTTTTGAATCTTGTACGTACACTTCTGCAGTAGCGAGAAGAGTTATGGATTCAATTGAACCCTGGCACGTCAGCGTTGGAGCGGGTAATTGCATATCGATGATTGATGACTCACTGGTATTTGTGACAGGATACGAGGTTGACGGCTGTTGTTGATGAAAGGTTTTGGGAAAGTGCAACAGAGTATGATGAGCCTTTTTACACTGTCGACAAGTATATTTTGACGTACAACGTTGCTTAAAGGAATGTCTTAGACAATTACGACATAATTGTAACTCTTTTATGAGATTAAAGCGACGATCAGCATCCAACGCCAAAAATTGTGAACAAAGTTGCGGGCCGCAATCTGAACTTGTTGCCATCTACACTTTCGTTTTTATTGGTATTGTCACCCTCAAAACCTGTATCCGCAAGAAACTGAACTCTTTTTTGCAAAAAGGCAACAATTTCATCAACAGTAAGAATGCGATCTGGATAATGACGCCTTAATTTTTCTTTCGTTTCGTTATCTAATTTCGCATACAATATCTGAGTAAGTAGCGCGCCTGCTAACTGATCGTCTGATACGTTCAAATTACACAAGCAAAGCAAATCCCTGTTTAAATTATCAGTAAATTCTCTTAAGTTAGCTACGTTTTGTTTTGTTAGCGGTATCAAATCCAGTATATTTTTTACATGTGATTGTACAATTTGCTTTGGTTTATCATACCGTTCCTTAAGAATTTCTAGAGCAATTGCGTAATTTTCGCTTGTTACCTTTAACCCGCTAACCGCATTGTCAGCTTCGCCGGTTAGACATGATTTAAGGTAGGTTAATATCTGCACAAACGAAATACCGTGCTTATAAACGATCGAATGAAAGCTATCCCTAAACGCGACATACTCGCTCAGGTTACCACTAAATGTCAGCAAATTTAATTTAGGTAATGTGGTAATGAGGAGTCTCCAAAACCCGCTTCAAGGTAAATATTTAGCTGTCTGTGCCGCATGCGACTCATTAAAGGCACTTTCACGGACGGAAGCGGCACCTACCAATTTACGCACTTTTTCGTAAAATTCGTTTAAAGAGGACAATTGGGTAATATTCTGAGCTTTTTCTACCAATTCCACGTACATTTCCTCATTTGTCTAAATATTCTCACAGCAGGTATTAAAAGGTTCTGCTTGCATTTTTACATATTGAATAGATTCAAACTTACGATGGCTTTTGGTAATTACACAGATGCCTGTCAATAAAGTCAATATCTACTCATACTTGTGATTCATTTTACCTAATTACTTAACATAATCAAAGAAACACAACCACTGGGAGTTTGGTGTTAATACCTTCTCGATTTATCAAGGGGCGTTATTAAATTTAAAGGTATGTGTGGTTCAATAATTATAAGCTAATAAAGATCACTCTATTATGCGGTATAACGGTTTTATCTTCGATGGTCGGTCAATCGTTAGTAGGATTATTTAAGAGGTGCGGGACGGTTGGACTATCGCGGTATAAGCGGGTTACTCGAGCGCCAATCTAGGTGAACTGTATAGAGGCCTAGATTTCTCTTCGCGGGAATTAAAAGGGGTAAAAGCGGTCCAAGTAGCGTCAGTGAAGACGTTGGTTTACCAGAGTTTCTAAAGATTTAAATCGGTGCCGGTATTTAAGACTTCTGTCGTTGTTGAGTCGGAAATGCGCGGTGCTGGTAGTATGAATTAAAAAAATTCAGTTACCAAAAAATATAACTCCTGGTACAGGTATCGGACAAAATAATAATAAAAAATTTGTATACGTGGTAAATAAGGGAATACCATAATAAGTCCAACGAAAAAAGATAAATAAATACTCATGGTATCGGCAAACAAAAAAATAATGTCGTTATCGCATTTAAATGGAACAAAGCAAATTAATATTACTCGGACAAAAAAATACTACTCGAAGAAATGGGTAGTTACAGTGCGGCGAAACCTAAAACTTTGGGTCAATAAGTTGATCAAGAAACCAAAAATTTATTCTACTGCTTAGATGTCAACTAAGTATACAAAGAAACTAAACAACAATATTCACTACAGTAGCAAAACTCAACTTGCTGTAAAAAAATGTATCTAAACCTAAATACGTGTTATAACTTGATAATTTGCATAACAAAGCATACGGGGTCCAAAAGTATACAACAAAAAATTTTATGCGAAATAGAATTAATAAATAACAGCATTGGTTGCAATATTTGGATCACCCTGTGTATACAGGGTTATCAATAGTTTTTTTTTTATGATTGTGGACCTGAACAGGCTAAATAAGGCCTATCGTGCTAAAGCACTCAGGAACACTTAGGAGGATGGATAGAGGGATAATGAATTGCCAATAGATGCCTATGAACAGCTACCTTAAATTTTCTCATATCATAAGTGAGAGGAAAACAGGAACTAGGGAGATCATTCCAGAGTTTAGAAGCCGTGTAGAAAAATGTGGATTGCGCCCGTTTGGTACGACAAGTGGAGATTTGTACTGCATACTGATGATGTGAATGAGCGAACCGAGTGTTTCTCGCAAAGATAGCCGGAGATGGTATCAAAGAATGTAATTCACCAGCACAATAGCCGTTGTAATAACGATAATACAAAGAAAGAACTGAAACCATCCTTCTATGCTCAAGGGACTGTATGTGAGAAGTTAAGGACGGGTCATTTATAAGCCTAATCGCTCTCTTTTGAATACGATCAACAATATCGAGAGCGTATTGGGGAGCACTAACCCAAAGGTGAGAATTATATTCCAGATGAGGCCGAATTTGGGCCTTATACAGCAGAAGGGGTTGTTGAGAGATAAAGTACTGCTTAGATCTGTACAAAAAGCCTATTTTACGAGCAGCTGTTTTGGTAGCTGACAGAAGATGGTCAACCCATGAGAGATTTGAAGATACAGTCATACCCAACAGAGTAATAGAGTCTGAAAACTTAAGAACTGAGCCATTCATACTTACAACAGGAAATGATCGATCTTTTTTGGCGGACATAAGGCAACACTGAGTTTTGTTAGCATTAAATTTAACTAGATTATTGCTTCCCCATTCGAGAATACGTTGAATGTCTTTGCTGATTGAATTTGCCATTTCAGCTTTAATTTCTTGATTTGACATAGAAGGTGGATTATCACTATGAGTAGACTGAGATGAACTACAGTGAAGAGTGCTATCGTCAGCAAAGCAATGGATGGGGTTAGTTGTTGAAGAAATAAGGTCGTTTATGTACAGCAGAAAAAGTGTAGGCACTATAACGGATCCCTGTGGTACGCCCGCGTTAATGCTAACTTATTTTGAAAAAAAGACATCAACTACGACACGTATTCGACTTTTATCAAGGAAACTAGAAACCCAGTTGATGAGCGCATCATTTAACCCAAACGAGGTGAGTTTGGCAAGTAAACACTTATGCCAAACTTGGTCAAATGCCTTTGAGATATCTAAAGCGACTACAACTGTTTCACCGGACTGCTCTACTGTATTGTTCCAAACTTGGGTCACATATGAAAGAAGATCGCCTGTTGAACGACTTTGCCTAAACCCATATTGGTGGTCACTAAGGAGTTTGTTAGTTTCAAGGAACGTGGGCAGTTGCTGATTGATGGCTTTTTCCATGATTTTAGACAAAATGGAAGTGATGGCAATTGGTCTGTAATTTGAGGGATCGGTCTTATCACCTTTTTTGGGAATAGGTTGAACATTTGCTAACTTCCATGATGAAGGGAATTCCCCAGAAGATATAGAGATCGTATAGAGCTTAGATAGGACTGGTACTAGTTCGGTGGAACATTTCTTTAAGACAATAGCTGGGATACCGTCTGGGCCAGTCGCCTTATTGAGATAGAGCCTACTGATGATCGATTCCAAGAGCTTGTACCGAAAATGAATTGGTTTCATAACGTATGAAGAAGAGTTGACTAGAGGCACATCTTTTCCAGAATCACTGAGACACGAGTTTGATGAAAACAAATCCACAAAAACATTGGCTTTGTCTACAGAATCAGCAACTACCGATCCGTCAATAGATGTCAGGGGGGGGGGGATAAAGATGTTCCAAAGTTTTTACTAATGGCTTTAGCTAAAGACCAAAATTTACGACTGCCTAAAGGAGATGTAGCTAGTTCATTGCATTTTCGTTGTTCGAACAACTTTTTAGTTTTAGTGCTGACACTTTTGCAGATATTTCTAGCTACAACGTATTCTACATGACTGTCAACGGATTTATTAGATTTCCATTTAATGTAACATTTATTTTTTAAAGATATTGCATCAGAACAAACCTCATTGAACCAGGGTTGGGAACGTGAATGGCCTACACGGTACTGTTTTTTCGGAATGTATAACTCCATTCCCATGAGGATGACTTCAGATACTGAAAGAGCGATGTCCGAAGAAGATGACGACTTAAAACAATATTCACGCCATGGAAAGGTTGTAAAGAAATCCCGTAAATCACTCCATCGAGCTGACTTAAAACACCACAAGGTTCTATCGGTTTTGCGAACAACAGTGGAATTAGCTACAGTAGAAATGATTTTTATTAGACAATGGTCGGAAAGACCTAAAGGCGAAAGAACGGAAGTTTTATAAACAAGAGGGTTTGATGTAAGAAGAGATCTAGAAGATGTGGAGTATGGTTAGGGTTATCAGGGATTCTTGTGGGTTCAGAAATCATTTGTGGAGATCACATGAAATAGCAAATGTTTCTGCACTATGACCAGCGGATTTGTAGTAGATGAAAATTGAAGCCAATTAGAGTTATGAACATTGAAATCGCCTACAAATGAGATATAGCAAGATGGAAACTGAGACAGGAGATAGTCAACTTTCATACTAAGGTAACCGAAGAAGTCTTGAAAGTTGCTGTCATTAGGAGACCTATAAATGCAACAGTAGAATTTTACAAAATTAGGACCGGAATGTTTAAACCAAATCACGTCAAAATTTTTATTTTCTAAGGAAGAAACCCTCTTGCAAGCAATTCTGTCCTTGATGTACGCACATACGTCTCCTTTATGTCGAAAGTTAGAGTGAAGATGGTATTGAGGAAATTGCAAGTCGGGTGACTCGGAGCTTTCCGAGGAGACTTGTGTTTCGGATAGAAACAATATATCAGGTTGTAATTGTTCAAGATGTTGGTGAATAGCATTAAGATTAGACCTGATACCGCGGATGTTGCAGTAGTGAATCAGAAAGTTGGTACTTTCGATGACCGAGGTCGCTCGGGCCCTGCCCTCCCGGACATCCGAATGGGGCAGGATTTTACGTCCGGAATTTATAACCCTAGAAACCACAGCCATCTTATTTTTTAATTTGGGACTTTTAATCCGATAGGAAGATAGTGAGGGCAAGAAGGAAGAATAAGGATGAGAATAGATTAAGGATGATGGAAAAGGTAACCGGCAGCCCTTACCGAGCTCAGAAAATCGGAGACCCAATATTAAGGAGCCCATGGTAAGGGTGGTGGTACCTCCCCGGCTGGCATGGAGTATACATGCCTACCACCTCAGATAGTGGCAGAAAACCAAAACTAAATTCGTGAAAGAAAAAATATATAAACTAGAAATTTGCAAACGGCGACAGCAACTTTAAATCAATAAACTACACTAAATATCTTATCTGTCTAAACGGGCGGTAACAAAATTAATCAGAGCGGCGTTGAAGATATGGGACAAATACTTTTAAACGAAACAAAAAATCCTAATCATAAAATGCAATCAACTAAAATGAAAAAAAAAATGTATTTCTGTAGATGCTCGTAATCAAACTTAAAATTAATTTGTAAGCGGTTACCCCGTGTAAAAATTTTAATTACAGCATTAAACTAAACAATTAATTGCGTGTCTGTAAATGCTTAGAACAAAGTTAATACACAGTAATCAAACATAATCGGCCGAACAAGGAAACCAGAAAATAATCTGAAGTGAGAATAAAAAAAAAGTTGCATGCACGGCCTAAAGAAATTATAATCCGAAAAAAATTAAAGAATCGTGTATTAATAATAATAATATAAAGTAGTCCTAAAGGAAGTTCTGCAGAACTATATATTAATGAAAATTTAACTAAACTAAAAAATGTTGCTTAAGAGTATTATGATTAATGCGGTATGTTTTTAACAGCAATATAATGATTGTAAAACTTACCTGTACCGAAGAGCGGTGGCAAAGTAAAAAACGGTGATTAATGGACCGATGTGAAGTTAGCAATATAGATTGCATGTATAGATTTTAATATTCTACATTTCGCTTTAAACCGTAGAAAAACTTTACATTTACAACATAAACAAATACAGCGGACTAAATTTACAACACAGTCACCATCAATTAAAATTAAAATTGATTAGTTAATTAAGTGACGCGTATGGTGCTCTAACACAAACCTCAAATTTGAACTAAAAAGTACAAATTATTTTTTAAAAATTTACATCATTGGATTATTTATTAAACGTGCCACCGATTTCAGTTTTAAAACATAATCACCCTCTTCTAATTATTATGTAAAGTTTGTTTTTAATTGTTGCAACCCACTAAAAGCGTTCCATCACAAATCTCAAATTTGAACTAAAACGGACAACTTGTTTTTTAAAAGAATTCATATCATTAGATTCTTTATTAAACGTGACACCGATTTCAATTTTAAAACATAATCAACTTCTTGTAACTGTTATGTTAAATTTGACTTTAATTTTCTTTAAGTACACTTAATTTTACATTACCTAAACTCTCAGTAATCCCTCTACAGCCGATTATATAATAAAAGGTGTCATAAATTTCAGAAAATATGCCGACAATTGTGGATTTAAGTAATTTTGAGTTGGCAGGTAGTAGTATTCCCACGTTTGCACAAATTTAATAATCCTTTTAACACAAATTGTATTAGATGGCTTTACGACTTTTGCAATATCGTATTCACTTTTAGTAGTATAATATCCATACTTATGATTTAGGTTAGGTTTTCGTTGTATCACCAATTTTATATCACTTTGATACATTAAGGTAAGAATTTTATAAATTTATCTCTTGTCTATTAATTCCTTAATTACTTAAACTTATATTTCTCAATATTTAATATTATTATTTCTACTCTTAGTAGGGGAGAATGGGGAACATTCGTCAGTTTTTAAAAATGCCACTATATTTTCGGAATTAGCTAAATTTAAATAAAGCTTCATTTTCTATAAAATTATTTATGATCTAAGAAATGAATTTTTCCAAGTGAAACTCCACTATTTTTTTTAAATATATAATTTTTATTTTTTCCAAAAATTTCCTGTAATGTGATGATACTACCCCACCGGTGGGGTAGTTTCGTCTAAGGAAAGTAGTACTTTCGTCAGTATATATAATAACCTAAAAATATGATAAAATATTTTTATTAGAAAAAATATATGATAAAATATTTTTTATTAGAAAAAATACACATAAAATGTTTATTTTACAATAATATCGCTGAAGTTATAGTTGAATACGTATATTGAGGCGGATCTTGCAGTCCCAGTTTGCGAAAGAGTATCTAATTTTGCAACAACGTCCGAAAAATCAATATGTGAGATATCCTCGACATCGGGATAAACAAAATTGTTGTTGCTTCCCTTTCTCCTTAGGATCTTAATTGTAAGAGAATTGCAATGTATTTCTTGTACACAACCTATGTAGTGAACAACTGCTATTTTTCCTGGAAATTTGATCATAACAAAATTAGAAATTTCAAATTCATGGCTGTTGGAGTTTACATCAGCCAAAGAAATATCACATTCACTACTTCAACTGCTTATCCATTTTTTCATTGTTTTGGTTGTCACTGGCTTTCTTTTGAATAAATTGTTTGCTTCCTTTTTTTTTCTAATTCTAGATTTTCTCGGATCAATAATTCAGGAATTTCTGTTTAAACAGTGCATTTTGATTTTCTTTTGGTGTTTCGTTGTTTTGTGAAATTTGCTTTAGGATAGGGAGAAACTTCTTCCAAAGTGGGTATTGAAGAATTATTAATAATGTTTTTACCAGAAGTAGATGGTGCATCTGGATTGAAGTACAGTGTTGATAAATTTGATTCGTCACGACTTCTAGACATTTGATTCGACAACTGCTCATTATCTTTAGGAGTTTGAGGTAATACTGTACTACCCGCTGTGCTGTCTTCCGAAAATATTCTGTTGTTAACATCCTGAGAAGTTGTTGGGGTCTTGACTGCTCATAGGTCTGTCAGTAACATAGCTCGCCATAAAATCAGACTCAGTAAATACAAGCCGATTAAGTGGCTGTAGGCCTGTTTTATGAAAAGCATTTTTGATATTTTTAATGGAAAATGCATTTTCATACGCTTTGTTGCATAAATGACATATTTCTAATTGTTATTGGTTGGCCAGGGTGTGCTAGCATCTAATCATTAAAAGCTATAGCAGCAAAAGTTTTAAAAGGACCATAAATTCCCACATCCAAGGGCTGGAGCCTGTGGGTGGTATGTGGAGGAAAAGAAAGAAGAATGATCCCATTTTGTTTGCAGTAACAAATTGCTTCAACGGAAACATGCGATTCGTGGTTGTCGACTAACAAAAGAATTTTTCGTTCAACAGAGCAATTTGTGTGACTCACAATGTGCTTTAAAACGTCAGGAAATAGATCTGCAGTCATCCATCCTGACTTATTACCAAGTGCAATAGAGCCTGTTGGTGACCCTTCTGTTAAATATTCTGTTGGATTGCGTGTTCTAGGATAAACAAATACAAGTGGAAGAGAAGTACCGTTAGCATTAACTATAACAACAAAAGTGACCAATTTTCCCCTTTCTGCTGAGGCAATTTGCCCAACTTGCTTTTTCCCTTTTGTGGAAACAACTTTAATAGGCTTCATAACTGTAGTGACACCAGTCTCATCCAAATTCCATACTCGTTCAGGGTTCAGTTGATATTTCTCCAAGACACAGACGTATTTGTCAAAAAAGTCGTCTACTATAGGTTTATTGAATGCCATCGAACGACTTAAACTTGTAATTTCCGGCTTTCGCAGTGACAGACCACTATGCCTCTTCATAAATCCCAGCAGCCAATCTTTACCTAAGTAGATTCGTCTGTGACGAATCTACCCCACACACAATTGTCGAATCTACCCCACCTGCAGTTCTATTACATTTGGGCTACTTAAATCTAAGCCCAAGATATTTTAGGTTAGAACGCATTTCAAAACAAATTTATAAAAATAACTGACCTGTATAACGTCATTACTTTGAAGAAATGTATTAATTTTAAATAAAAAATATTTAAACTAATATCTAGTATTTACCTTAATGTCGCCTATAAATACTCTTCAAAATATTTTTTTTCACTGACCCGGTATCACAGACACAACAACAAAATACAAAGTGTTAGGTAAGAGAAAACACTATAAGAGCCAACTTTACTGCGAAATAAAAAAATTTGTGGAGATTTTAAAGCTTGACGAATCTACCCCACCGCCGAAAGTACCCCACTCTCCCCTAGTACTTTTTAGTCGAGAATGTGTTAATGCAAGAACGGGCACTTTTATTTAAAAAAATTCCATTTTCATTTGCTCGCCTTTTAAGAAATATACAAATAAACAATGTAATATAATTTATTGTTATTCATTGTGTGAATAGATTTCCAATATGAGTGGTGATCCGTCACAGAAGTTACTATCCTTTTTTCAAGAATCTGGTATTTAGTCGAATTTTATATAATAATTAAAAGAAGTTGATTATATTTTAAAATTGAAATCGGTGGCATGGTTTAATGAAGAATCCAATGATATAAATGTTTTAAAAAGTAATTTGTACTTTTTAGTTAAAATGTGAGGTTTGTGTTAGAGCGCCGTACGCGTCGCTTAATTAATTAAGCAATTTTAATTTTAATTCATGATGACTGTGTTGTAAATTTAGTCCGCTGTATTAGTTTCCTCGGTTTTCTACGGTTTAAAGCGAAATATAGAATATTAAAATCCAGGAATGGAATCTATCGCTACCTTCACGTCAGTGATTAATGGTATATAATTTAATTTAAGGAAAACTCTTAGAAAATTTCCGGTGACTATCATACACCAACTTGTACTCTCATACATTAATACTCCATGAACATCAATTGCAATACAAGATATCATGTTTGGTGTGATTGGTAATAAAACTTGTCTATGAACCTGAAATATTTCGATGTTAAATGAAAAATTTTATATATTAAAGTTTAAAATCTAAATTTACTATAATGACAATCAGTTAAAACAAATTATTGCATTTTACATTTCAATTAATAACAATATATGTATATTATCGTATAAAATTTTTTCAATCAATTAATTTGAAATTAAAAATACCGAGCGTTTAAATAGATCTGAATTTTAGCTGTACGGAAAGTATGTAAGGGTTTGTTGTTTTTTTTTTTTAGGTAAGTAACAGATGACGGTTGGAAAAGATATTTCTTCTGTAACGGAAATTTTGTTTCGTTACACGGCGCGTAACGGTATCATTTCAATGTGAATGATTTGTTATTAGAATTGGGAAATTCATACACAAAATCTTTAATGTAATTTTCTAATTTGTTAAGTGTGCATAGACTGATTATACGGGGTGTCCAGAAACTCTACGGACAAACTTTGCGTAGTGATTCTAAACCCAAAAATAAGAAAAAAAATTCGTATAATCCCAGGTCCGGAAACGCTTCGTTTAGGACCTACAGGGTGTGAAAAAAATTTATTTTCCTCGGTTTTATGGCGATATTTTGCGAACAAATTTGAATATGGTCCTGAAATTTGGAGTAAGGGGGTTTCTGTGGTCGAGAAACTTAAATATTTTATTGATTTTGATGCTGCCTGCAGAGGGCGCCATCTACAGTGGTATGCTAAAAGTTAATTGGCCTTAACTTTTTTACCACCCGGTATATTGACGTTCCGTTAGAATTAGTTTGTTCCCTTTTCAGTTCCAAGCAAAAAAGGTATACTTAGTCGATGCCTCTCAGATCAACCGGTTTCGAGACATTGGTTGGTGAACGGTTCAATTCAATTCCCTATTATCCTTAGCTAATTGGAATTAAAAATCAAAGTAACGTATGTTTGCATTTTTATTTTAACTTTGAATTTAAGAACGAAAATGAAAATAAATAATAAAACTAAAAAAATAAATGTTACAAAAGGTGTTCCACATGATGACCATTTGTTTTGATACATTATCTCACTCGTTTTGATAATGAGCGGCGAATCCCTGAACATATTCCCACATTATTTCTGAAGGTATCGCAGGCATCTACAGTGGTACGCTAAAAGTTAATTGGCCTTAACTTTTTTACCACCCGGTATATTAACGTTCCGTTTGAATTAGTTTGTTCCCTTTTCAGCTCTAAGCAAAAAAGGTATACTTGGTCGATGCCTCTCAGATCAACCGAGGAAAATAAAATTTTTTCACACCCTGTAGGTCCTAAACGAAGCGTTTCCGGACCTGGGTTTACATGAACTTTTTTTCTTATTTTTGGGTCTAGAATCACTACGCAAAGTTTGTCCGTAGAGTTTCTGGACAGCCCGTATATTGATTAGTAAGTAGCGTCAAGACTTTTAATGTAAACGTCGTGCAAATTACAATAGCCATCATTATTAGTTTATATTTCTAAGGTATAGTAAGCACTTACATTTGTCTTTTAGAGTTGCTGGAAATTGAACGTTTGGACCGTTTTGAATCTATAACATCACGATTGTCACACTCAGAAATTCATATAAAGTAATAGATGTAAAAAGTAACCCACTTGCGGCACATAATCTAACCTGTACTACTACTAGCGGGAAAACTGCTGTTGATACTGCTACACAAAAAATATAACATTTAATTTCATCGATAGGTAGTAAGTAACATTATTATTTTCAGTTAAGAGCAGTATTTAAGATTGCAGTACCAGTACCTTATTTACAAGTATGTGTACTTACGGTTCAAGTTGGAGTTGCCTTTATCTGTGCCACTTTTCTCAATTAGTAAAGACATTATTTTTCCTGCCCTGAAAGAATTCATAACGGACTATTGTATTTGTAGTTATTACAATACAATTAAATAGGTTGGGAATGTTTTTAAATTGAAGTAAAATGTGCGAACGTTATATTTGTATAGCCTTAAGATTGAAACTAATACAGATGGTTAATATCGATCCCAAAACCTGTTACATGTATCTTCATTTACTAGACACAGGGTGATAACTGAAAATATGGTTTTAAAATCTATATCTTGTTTGCAAGAGATACATCCACGATTGTTAGGATGGGGAAAGGTGCGGATTAAATATTTGCCAAAAAATCTAGGCCTACTAGATTTTGAGATAATCGCAACTTTCGATTTTCTTATGGACGCCATATTGGATTTGCATTTTGAATTCTTCATAAAAATGCTTTTCAAACCATATATCATATGTTTATAATCTGCCAATGAGAAAGTGTCAAATTCACATTTCAGATGGTTATATCAGAAGCAGACCTTGACAATATTATGTATTTTAATTAAATGAAAATTAATCTAGCAAATTAAACTAACTATTGAGAACAATATTATTGATTATTAACATAAATCATATAATAAAAGTGACAAAAACAACAAAATAAAATTTAATATTATACTGAATTTTACTATTAATTAATCAAATGCTCGAATAAACCTTCATTCTCCTGCAAACACGATCTGCATCGAGTTTAGCACTGCCAATACAAGAGTTCCTTATCATTCGCATTTGAATTCTTCATAAAGCAACTTGACCATATTATCAGATGTTTTAATCTGCCAATGAGAAATGTCAAATTACACAATTAAATTTATATCAAACTAGGCCTTTGCCAATCAACCATCTATTCAATTATTGCAAGAGAATGAAGTTTATTCGAACATTTGATATCAATAGTAAAATTCAGTATAATATTAAATTTTATTTTTGTTGTTTTTGTCACTTTTATTATTATGATTTATGTTAAATCAATAATATTGTTCTCAATAGTAACTTAATTTGTAGATTAATTTTCATTTAATTAAAATACATTAATATGTCAAGGTTGCTTTGATATAAATTTAATTGAATTTCTTTTCATTGGCAATTATAAACATGATATGTTACAAGCATTTATGAAAATTCAAATGAATATCCAATATGGCGTCCATAAGAAAAGTTGTGCATTATCTCAAAATCTAGTAGGCCTAGATTTTCAAAATTTTTGAAACTAGCCTTTCCCACTGCAAACATCTGGATGTATCTCTTGCAAGAAAAAGATATAGTTGAAAGTTTTTCAGTAACCTTTGATCTAGTAAATGGAAGATTTGACATTAACCATGGTTACTTTTGGGCATATAATGACGCAACTTTTTCCATTTAACCATCTTCGTATCTCTAACGGTTTCCAATATCCCCATGCATTTAATCTAATACTGAACTTATATTGTTTAAGAATATAAATTGTTATAAAATGAAAGTTATTTAAACTGATGTCCAACTTGACAGTTATTGGTTTAATTAAAATACTAAACTGGAAAAGTTGTTATGGATTAATAAATTTAATTAAATTTAACCTAAAGTGTTATTGAAAAGTAAACAAAGGAGTAAATAAGGCGACAAGGCAGTCTATACTCCATAAGTTTAATGTCAAAAGACTGAATATTTGTTTAGAAATTTCAATATTCCTAATAAACCTAATTGTACGTTATTTAGATTCTTGATGCTAAAATTTAAAATTATCAATAAACAAGTGTGATTCTTTAATCAAATGTGTCCCCATAATTAGAATCTTGACTGTTATTGTTATCCTTAGAAAAATGCTTAGTACTTTGTTGAACATATTTTCCATTAGTACCCTGTTTTAAATGGAAGGTTTGTGCTGGTTTATACCTGGTGTATTAACTTATGCTTAATAAGAACTTATTTTCATTTAAGATTTGTATAACTAACGGTTGATATCCATTGTTGATTGCCATTTGTTTATTATGTTAAGTTTGTTGAATTGTTAAATGCTTTAGACGATGAACAAATAATTAAATGGTCCCATTTGTTATGGATCTAAAAGGAGTTACTTTAAAATAAGATTCCAATTACGCGACTAATTTAATTTATGAATACACTTATTTGTTGATAATTTAAAATGTTACATCATCGAGAATCTAAATCAAAAATTAAAATTACTAAATGCTAGAAATTGTTATAAAAAATAATTTTTACAAAGGAGGTAATAAATAAGGTTGCCGAGGCTCTTATTTTGCCATTACCTTTAACGCTTAAAATTTTAAATATTGGTTTTAATTTCTTTTATAAATAAACGTAATTTTTCCTATTTAGATTTTAGTAAATTTGCCAATAACTGTCAACTTGAATACGAGCTGTATCTTGGTAACACGATCTGTCCCTAGCATTCGGGAGATAATGAGTTGATTCCCGTTACCTGAAACTTGTATTAGGTTTTTCAGCGGGTTTTCTCCTATACATGTAAGCGATGGTCTACGTACATGCACATGGTTTGCTAGTTAGGAATGCTGGGTAGTATTCCTCAGAACCCTAAGTTCCTTCGATCCTATCCTGACCACACTATCCTTAATCTCACCATTGCGTATATACGAATGTTGTATCCTTGTGAATCCATCGTTTATTGTGGCTGAAGTGTAGTTGAAATTGCTCAAAAGCCGCTTCCTCCTTGGGGAGAACAAGATTTGAGGCCAATCATGTTGCTTTGTTGCCTTGGCTACCGAGATCTCGATCTTAATCGCCCATTAAGAGTCTGGGATATTAGGAAGATTACTCAATTTACCAACACAAACTTAGTGGCTCTGATTGAGTTAAAATGGGATGAGATACCTCAGGAGGAAATCGGTCACTTATTAAGAATATACCACACGTGTTAATGAGTTCATAAGACATCTGTAGGCAACACATTAAGTTTTTTAAAAGAGGTAACAGTCTAATTGTTGATCAAATTTGATATTTTACTAGTCTAACTCGAATACCTTTATACCTAAAATTATTCAAATAAATTGATTATTATTGGTATATCTTACTAATTTTGTCACTTAGTATATTTCAGATAATTTTAATGGCCAATTCCAAAACTCAACCATTTTTAGTGTCAATTACAAATGTATTAGTAACGCAGCTACATTTTGGTGTATTTGGCTTCTTACACTACTTTTAATACTGGACAATCAAGAGTTTTCTTATTTAAAAATTAAGGTTAACATTTACTTAGAGCTATGGCACAAATTTATCGGCAGGTAGCAGATTTATTAAAAAAGCTTAAAGTTCAAATGAGCTTTAGTGTAAGCTATTTTGGAACGAATTTTGCAAGTTCGAACTTATTTCTGCTTTGTGTGAATAAGTTAGCAGTTGAGCAACAAGTGATTTATTAACTATTAGTTTGAAGTAAGCACCATGGCCCACCTCATTGTGTTTGCAGGTACCGGACATAGGAAATGTTACCATTGTAACAGCAACAGGAAATCACACTTGTTACCACGAAAGAAAAGATGATTAAAGGCTCTTAACATCCGTCAATAAGTCGTAATGTTGATGTTTCGGTTCTTATTTTCCATTAACTAAGTTGGATATATATATGATATATATATATATATATATATACAACCATATATATATATGTATACTATATATAAATAATGGATAATACCTCAGGAGGATATATCGGTCACTTATTATATAGTATACCACACGTAAGTTAATGAAGTTCATAAGACTATCGTGGAGCGCAACACATTAAGTTTGTGTTAGAAAAAGGTAACAGTACATAATTCATATTATCAAATTTTGATATTTTACTAGTCTAACTCGAATACACTTGTATACCAAAAATTATTCAAATAAATTGATTATTATTGGGTATTCTTCTTTCTATGTCACTTAGTATATTTCAGATAATTTTTAATGGCCAATTGCCAAAACCAACCATTTTTAGTGTCAATTAAAATTATTAGTAACGCAGCGTACATTTTTGTGTTTTGGCTTTTTAACTATTTTAAAACTGGACAATCAAGAGTTTTTAAAATTAATTAACATTTATTAACTTTATGGGTAGCAATTTATCTTAAGTTCAAATGGCTTAGAAATTTTGGAACGAATTTGAAGTCAACTTATTCCGGAAAAGTTAGAGTTCAAAAGTGATTTATTAACTATTAAGTTTGAATGCATCTTGTGTTTGCAGGTTGGACATAGGAAATTTACATTTAAAAGCAACAGAAATCAATTGTTACAACGAAAGAAAAATGATTAACTTTAACATGTCAATAAGTCGAATTTAGTTTTTCGGTGATTTTAAGTAAAAGATTGATTAAATATTAAATTTAATAATATATATTTATAATATATTTAATATTATATTATTAAAATATTATATATATATATATATATATATATATATAATATATATTATAATAAAGAAATTAGATTATAAAAAAAATTTAAGCATTGAATTTAGGATTATAATTAATTTTAACAATGATAAACGCTTAATGTTTTAATAACAGATTATTATTTATCTTAATTTATATATTATAAGAAATTTGTAGATTGCTTAAATAAATTTAAAAGCTAACAGATCTTTTTAATTTCAAATAAATTTCTGAACAAATCTTTATTTTTTTATATATATATATAATAAATATATATATAATATTAAAATTATTACAAATTAGTTTTAAAAAATTTTTATAAACAATTAATGTTAAATTAAATTTATTTGTAATTTATTAATTTTTATCAATAATAAAAACAAATAAAAATATTAAATTTAAAACAATGAAAATTAAGAAAATAATAATTTATATTAAAATTATTTGCTTATTCAATAAAATATCAAAATACAAAAATTAATTAATTTAAAATTATAGTTTTAAAATTTGTATTAGATATGAAATCAAATTATTTAATTTGTATTTGGTTTTAGAAAAATTATTAAGATCTAGAAGAAAACAAAAAAAATAAACATTTTTGTAATTTTTACAGATTAACTTAGTCAGTGATAAATTTTCCATGTTAATTATTTGTTTATTAGTATAATGATCATGATAAATAGATATTTTAATATTAGTAGTTGAATTGTTTTAATTATAGTCATAAATTATACCAGTAAAATTATCTAAAATGTTTGTATTAATTTTGTGAATAATATAAAATATTAATTATTTAAAGTTGTACGATATCTGTTGTTTTAAAATCATATCGAGAAGAATATGATCATTATCTTCTTAATTGAAATATTATAATTAGAAAGTATTACTTACAATATAACGAACAGATATTCTATGAGTTTAAAGTAATGCAATGAATAGTCATAAAATGTCAATCATTATAATATGTGATTGTAAATGATGTTAAATATTAAAAAAATTCAATATAAATTTAATAACGAGATTTATTTTTAAATTATGTGAACAGCATAAAACATTGAAGAAATTATTAAAGAAATTGAAATCAAAACAATATTATATTGTAATTTAGAATTAGTAAAGATCAATAATTTAACAAGTTAACCAAATTGTAATTTGGTAAAAATATTGAGCATCCATTAATTGTTTTGAATTATGTATTTTAATAAAAAGATTTTTATTTAAATTTAATGTATCATTAGTGTTGAAATTTAGAGTATATTATCAGCCTTATTAAAATTTAATTTGTAAAATTAATATGATATTATTCTTTTAAAAATTAGACAATTGTTAATAACTTAAATATTCTTTATCATCATGGTTTAATATCAACATTTAAATTTTAATTGTATATCAGGAGCAAAAAAAAGATAATACACAAGTAAAGTTTAACCAGTTGTCTTAATAGTAATTTTTTATTTTATATTTGTGGCAATATGATTATATAAATACGGTTATAATAATTGTTAAAATATTATATATAATTAATAATATTAATTAAATATTTTGTAATATTTATAGATTTATCATTTAAGATATTTTTGTTAATTTATTAATGATAATGAGTTATGTGCAGATTAGTTTAATCCATAGTATTTATGATTAATTTAGATACATTAAAAGTTTTTATTTCAAGATGCTAATTTGATGTTAATTTATTGACTGAAGAAGAAATTAATAATAAAGCTCTCAAAATAAAATGAAAAGAGTTTAATTTGACACATTAATATAGGCTGTATCCCTAATAATTTTTTAGTTGTTTTATAAACTATTCAGAAAACTAATATTTATTATTTACAATAGAATGGGTTTTACCAAAATATATCTATAATATATGGAAGTAATACAAACTACTTAAAACATGGGCAAAAATTAACATCAAATTAGCATCTATGAAAATAGAAAACTTTTATTAAATTAGGTCTAAAGGACTTACACAGACACATAACAGATAAAACTAGTGAATTAAAGAACTAATCTGCAATATGAAGAACTACAATTGGCCAATCAATTAAATAAAGGATTTATAAAAAAATTTTAAATCTTGAAATAAAAGTAACTCATATACACTATTAATGAAATGAAAGTTATTAAAATATTGAAAGTGAAATAATATCAATTATTCCAAATTATATATGGAATGAATTTTTTAGAAAACAACAAATTATTAAATGTAAGTTTTATAAAGTTAAATCTAATAATTGCTACAAGATTATGCACTTATAACAATAATAAATTAAAATTACTATTAAAGATAACTGGTTAAAAACTTTACTTGTTGATGTTCCAAATGATGTTAAGAATTTGTTATCTTTAGGTCCTAAGTTTTGTCTCACCTGATAGAAATGACATTAATATAAAAGATTATTAGCAGATGTTGAGTTTGCATTAAACCATATTAATGATCCAGATAAAAGAATATTTTAAGTTACAAGTTAGCAATGTTATTACTAATTTTAATATAAAATTGTAAAAATAATCAATATCATCAATGGTTTTTACAACAAAAATTTCTTAGAACATCCTGAAATAATTTTAAATTAAGGTTGATAAGGTAATGTTACTGTCCTCTTTATAAAGAACAGTACATAAATTTATCAGAGACATTACTTAATGATAATACTTATTATAAAAAATTAATAAAGACCCAACATCTACTATACAACAAAATAGTAACAAATTAATTTCGAAATTGAAAGAGAAGGTATAATCACTGAATTAGCAAAAACTTAACTTTTATAATGGAGTAGCTCAAAATTCTATGTATTTACCAAAAATTCATAAACCAGAACTTTGTGTTAGACCTATTGTTTTCAATTGATGCACCTAATATTAAATTAACTAAATTCATTACAGATACTTTTATATAATAAAGATAATATGTACTATATATCTGATAGTTTCAATTTTCACAATTTATTAATAATTTTCAACTTAAGTAATTATGTATTAATTAATTTGATGTTGTTTCACTTTAGTAACATCCCTTTAGAATTAGTTATTCAAAGTATAAATACTCATTGAATAACATTTCAAGTCACTGTACTTTACAAAGATATTTTTATTGACGTTGTTAAATTTGTGTTTAATACTACTATTTCACTTTTAACAATCAATATTATAAGCAAATTTTTCACACATGGGTAGTAAGATATCACCAATTTTAACAGTATGTGATGATGACTTTATTAAACAATTGCATTCCTAAACTTTCATTCAAACTTCCTTTATCAAAAAATATGTTGATGATATAATCTGTTCAGTTCTAGTGATTGTATAACAGAAATATTAAATACTTTCAATAATTATAATAATATTTCAATTCACAATTGAGAAGAATTAGATAATAGTGTACCTTTTGGACACTAAACTAATAAGAACTAACGATAATCGTATTATTCTTGATTGGTATTCAAACCAACTAATTCTGGCAGATATATTAACTACTTATCAGAACACACTGTAAAATAAAATTAATATTTTACTTATGTTAAAGAATAGAATATACAATATAAGTCACCCAACACTATTAAAAATAACTTAAAAACTTTATAACTTGTTTATAGATAATTTACCCTATTGGTTTGACTAAAAATTAATTTATTCAACACCTAATGACAATATAAACCACAATTCAAATACCTTAAATAATAAAATATAGACAATGACCGTAGTATCCATTTTAAATACAGATCAATTCCATACATACAAGAATTAACGCCCAAAATCATTAATATCCTAAAACAAGATGATACTATTAAAGTATCAACTAGAGCATTAAAAAAGTTGGTAAACTTTGTTTACTTCAGTTAAAGATAAAACTAAATTACAAGATAAAACTAATGTTGTTTATAGTATTGATGTATTAATTGTGATGAGAAATATATAGGTACTACTTCAAGACCCTTAAAGCTAGAATTATTTCACACAAAAGTGATATTCGTAATAATAAAAATACATGTTTTTAGCAAATCAGTCCTTAATAAGGACACCATGATTATGACAACAAAAAGTTTTGGAAATTGAAACTAACTCTTTTAAAAGACTTTCTTGAGATGACTATATACGTAGTGAACCTTTAGCAATGAATTCTAGGTCTGATATTCAAAATTTAAATGTCATTTATTCTAACATCCTACTATCTTGATGACAAATTTCAAAAATATAAATTTAATTAAATATAATAACTAAATTAAAAGATATCTTTGAATATTGTTTATTATCAACTTTAAAAATTTGACAATATAATCAAACTGCTTAAAAATACATTTATTAATTTATTGACCAAGCTAAATAATTATATATTACTAGTACTTAATTTAACAGTTTCTATTTTCTTAGATGTTTAATTTTCTGTAATAATCTCAAATCATTGTAAGTAATTTTAATGATTTTGATGTAGATTTTGTTACTTGTAGCATATATTTTAGATTGACTGAAGAAGAAATTAATAAATTTCGAAAGCTCTCAAAATAAAATGAAAAGAGTTTAATTTGACACCCATTAATATAGGCTGTATCCTAATATATATTTTAGTTGTATATATATATATATATACTTCCATAAAAATTGAAACACCTCGAATTTATTATTATTTTTTTTGTTATGATTGTGGACCTGAACAGGCTAAATAAGGCCTATCGTGCTAAAGCACTCAGGAACACTTAGGAGGATGGATAGAGGGATAATGAATTGCCAATAGATGCCTATGAACAGCTACCTTAAATTTTCTCATATCATAAGTGAGAGGAAAACAGGAACTAGGGAGATCATTCCAGAGTTTAGAAGCCGTGTAGAAAAATGTGGATTGCGCCCGTTTGGTACGACAAGTGGAGATTTGTACTGCATACTGATGATGTGATTGAGCGAACCGAGTGTTTCTCGCAAAGATAGCCGGAGATGGTATCAAATAATGTAATTCACCAGCACAATAGCCGTTGTAATAACGATAATACAAAGAAAGAACTGAAACCATCCTTCTATGCTCAAGGGACTGTATGTGAGAAGTTAAAGACGGGTCATGTATAAGCCTAATCGCTCTCTTTTGAATACGATCAACGATATCGAGAGCGTATTGGGGAGCACTAACCCAAAGGTGAGAATTATATTCCAGATGAGGCCGAATTTGGGCCTTATACAGCAAAAGGAGTTGTCGAGAGGTAAAGTACTGCTTAGATCTGTACAAAAAGCCTATTTTACGAGCAGCTGTTTTGGTAGCTGACAGAAGATGGTCAACCCATGAGAGATTTGAAGATACAGTCATACCCAACAGAGTAACAGAGTCTGAAAACTTAAGAACTGAGACACTCATACTACAACAGGAAATGGTCGATCTTTTTTGGCGGACATAAGGCAACACTGAGTTTTGTTAGCAATAAATTTAACTAGATTATTGCTTCCCCATTCGAGAATACGTTGAATGTCTTTGTTAATTGAATTTGCCATTTCAGCTTTAATTTCTTGATTTGACATAGAAGGTGGATTATCACTATGAGTAGACTGAGATGAACTACAGTGAAGAGTGCTATCGTCAGCAAAGTAATGGATGGGGTTAGTTGTTGAAGAAATAAGGTCGTTTATGTACAGCAGAAAAAGTGTAGGCGCTATAACGGATCCCTGTGGTACGCCCGCGTTAATGCTAACTTCTTTTGAAAAAAAACCATCAACTACGACACGTATTCGTCTTTCATCAAGGAAACTAGAAACCCAATTGATGAGCGCATCATTTAACCCAAACGAGGTGAGTTTGGCAAGTAAACACTTATGCCAAACTTGGTCAAATGCCTTTGAGATATCTAAAGCGGCTACAACTGTTTCACCGGACTGCTCTACTGTATTGTTCCAAACTTGGGTCACATATGAAAGAAGATCGCCTGTTGAACGACTTTGCCTAAACCCATATTGATGGTCACTAAGGAGTTTGTTAGTTTCAAGAAACGTGAGCAGTTGCTGATTGATGGCTTTTTCCATGATTTTAGACAAAATGGAAGTGATGGCAATTGGTCTGTAATTTGAGGGATCGGTCTTATCACCTTTTTGGGAATAGGTTGAACATTTGCTAACTTCCATGATGAAGGGAATTCCCAGAAGATATAGAGATCGTATAGAGCTTAGATAGGACTGGTACTAGTTCGGGGAACATTTCTTTAAGACAATAGCTGGGATACCGTCTGGGCCAGTCGCCTTATTGAGATCAAGCCTACTGATGATCGATTCCAAGAGCTTGTACCGAAAATGAATTGGTTTCATAACGTATGAAGAAGAGTTGACTAGGGGCACATCTTTTCCAGAATCATTGAGACACGAGTTTGATGCAAACAAATCCACAAAAACGTTGGCTTTGTCTACAGAATCAGCAACTACCGATCCGTCAATAGATGTCAGGGGATATGAAGATGTTCGAAAGTTTTTACTAATGGCTTTTGCTAAAGACCAAAATTTACGACTGCCTAAAGGAGATGTAGCTAGTTCATTGCATTTTCGTTGTTCGAACAACTTTTTAGTTTTAGTGATGACACTTTTGCAGATATTTCTAGCACCAACGTATTCTACATGACTGTCAACCGATTTATTAGATTTCCATTTAATGTAACATTTATTTTTTAAAGATATTGCATCAGAACAAGCCTCATTGAACCAGGATTGGGAACGTGAATGACCTACACGGTACTGTTTTTTCGGAATGTATAACTCCATTCCCATGAGGATGACTTCAGATACTGAAAGAGCGATGTCCGAAGAAGAGAATGACTTAAATCAATATGCACGCCATGGAAAGGTTGCAAAGAAATCCCGTAAATCACTCCATCGAGCTGACTTAAAACACCACAAGGTTCTATCGGTTTTGCGAACAACAGTGGAATTAGGTACAGTAGAAATGATTTTTATTAGACAATGGTCGGAAAGACCTAAAGGCGAAAGAACGGAAGTTTTATAAACAAGAGGGTTTGATGTAAGAAAGAGATCTAGAAGATGTGGAGTATGGTTAGGGTTATCAGGGATTCTTGTGGGTTCAGAAATCATTTGTGTGAGATCACATGAAATAGCAAATGTTTCTGCACTATGACCAGCGGGATTTGTAGTAGATGAAAATTGAAGCCAATTAGAGTTATGAACATTGAAATCGCCTACAAATGAGATATCGCAAGATGGAAACTGAGACAGGAGATACTCAACTTTCGTACTAAGGTAATCGAAGAAGTCTTGAAAGTTGCTGTCATTAGGAGACCTATAAATGCAACAGTAGAATTTCACAAAATTAGGACCAGAATGTTTAAACCAAATCACGTCAAAATTTTTATTTTCTAAGGAAGAAACCCTCTTGCAAGCAATTCTGTCCTTGATGTAGGCACATACGCCTCCTTTATATCGAAAGTTAGAGTGAAGGTGGTATTGAGGAAATTGCAAGTCGGGTGACTCGGAGCTTTCCGAGGAGACTTGTGTTTCAGATAGAAACAATATATCAGGTTGTAATTGTTCAAGATGTTGGTGAATAGCATTAAGATTAGACCTGATACCGCGGATGTTGCAGGTGAATCAGAAAGTTGATACTTTCGATGACCGAGGTCGCTTGGGCCCTGCCCTCCCGGACATCCGAATGGGGCAGGATTTTACGTCCGGAATTTATAACCCTAGAAACCACAGCCATCTTATTTTTTTAATTTGGGACTTTTAATCCGATAGGAAGACAGTGAGGGCGAGAAGGAAGATTAAGGATGAGAATAGATTGAGGATGATGGAAAAGGTAACCGGCAGCCCTTACCGAGCTCAGAAAATCGGAGACCCAATATTAAGGAGCCCATGGTAAGGGTGGTGGTACCTCCCCGGCTATTGAACGATTTTATTGAAATTTTCGTCAACGATGTCCTTCATTAGAACAAACAAACGATTAAAATTTGAAAACAAAAGAACAAAATCTAAAAATGCTTTTTTCAATAATGAGTTGCTCCCCAACGATTTTTAATGCAGTCATTTAAACGGCGTGGCATGCTATCAATCAAGTGATCTATAGCTGCCTGTGGTATATCAACTCAAACTTCTTGAATCCGTAACCGGAGATCGTGGAAGTTATTTGGAGGGTGTGGTAAATTACCCAGTCGCCTACCGACCTCATCCCATACATGTTCAATGGGCGACAAATCAGACGGCCGAGCAGGCCATGGGAGGACGGCAATGTTAGCTTCTTCCAAAAAACGTGTTGTAGCCCTTGCCGTATGAGGGCGCGCATTATTCTGTTGGAAAATGGGATTTTCCAGCCCCTGAAGATATGGAAGCGAAACAGGTTCTAGCACATTGGCAATGTAACCAGCGGCGTTTAAGTTGTCATCAATGAAGATCAAGGGTGATCTGCTACCGTAACCTGTTACACCCCATACCATCACTCCTTGTGTGAGGGCTGCGTTTTCGTTCCACAAACAATGTTGGATTCTTACGTTCTCCATGCATCAGTCTGACCCTCCTACGACCATCGTGGGCCGACAAACAACATCGGAACTCGTCACTAAGCACAATTCGATGCCATCTTGCGCCCAATTCGCTCTTTCGTTGCTGCATTCTATCCTGCGTAGACGGTGAAGTGGTGTAAGAGGAAGACATAAAAATGAATGATATGAACGCAGCCCATAAGACCTTATCTGGCGATAAACAGATGACATTGACAATCTGGGTCCTATACCTCCAATCCAATCATTTGCAATCGATCGAGTTGTTGAAAATCTGTCTCTTATGGCCAAAAGCCTTAAGAGACGTTCTTCGCGATCTGTAGTCCTGCGGGGACGTCGAGATCCAGGGCGACGTTGTTGCACCCCTTCCTCGGACCATTTGGACCAATATCTAAATACTGTTGTAACATTTCGGTTTACACGACGAGGAATTTCTTTTAGCGAAAATCCGGCCTCTCTCATGCCAATAATACGGCCACGTTCAAAATCAGTTAATTGGGAAAAATGTTGATGTTGACGTACTCTTGGCATTGTTCCCAAATTCAGAACGAAATTATGAACAAACAATTTGTAAAATTGACAGTTAATTACACACTGATTGGTTTATTTCTTCAAATTTGCAATTTTTATGGAAGTCAGTATATATATATATATATATATATATATATATATATATATATATATATATATATATATATATATATATATATATATATATATATATATATATATATATATGTACGTAAATAAGCAAAATAAATCACATGTTCTGGTAGAAAAGCAGGTGTTGTCCCACGCGACTCGCAACTGCGTTATTCGAGTAGATCATGACAAATCGCTTAGAGCGAAATTAGGTAAAATGTCACCAACTAGTAATTCATTACACCAGAGCATAAGGCTAAATCACTGTTTGTTGCGTTAAAATTCGAGACATGTAGGTTATTTTGTTATGGAGGAGTAAACACTTTAAAAATTAATACTTTTACTTTTAATTAGTTGGGTTGATCGGCATTTCAGTTTTCATTTGTGCTGCGCGACGTTTCCGAAACGGACTGTGCTTCCATCTCCGTGATTAGACTTAGTGCTAAGAACTGTTTTCGTACTTGAGTCGAATTCATTTTTACCCTGATTTCTTTCCAAACGTTTGACTACTTTCGGATCCAAATTAGGAGTGTTTCATTACAAGTGTGAAATTTTAGAAGATAGTGTAAATTTTCATAATAGTCGCTTCACGTGAAACACCAACCTACTTAGCCACAACCCTTACCTTACAAACGAACAATAAGATATCACGCCACTTTAAATAACCAATAGATGCTTATTGTTGCGACTACATATGATTTTACGTTGCGGTAACTGCATCTCCAGTGAACCCACATTTACAATTTGTTAAATACGTTAATTACACAACCAATCGAAAAATTAAGTTATATAAGCTGAAATGCCAAATCTTATAAGAAAATATTTCTGTTGGCCAACCTGTCAGACTGCAAATTTAGCAAAATCTCATACTATCTTAATTAAATCAAATTCAAGATAGCTACACTACAGCAAACCAGATAAATTCTTACTTATAATCTACGGACTTGTCAAATCGAACAAATAGAGTAAGTGTTTTAAAGACCAGTTATCCACCAACACTGTACGCTATTTTTTTTGTTGGTGCACCTTGAAATCATAAATACTAGTATTATTACTGCAAAAAATGGATAAGAACTAATAATGTAAAATATGTAAATAAAAATGAATATATCTAACAATACTAACTGTACTTTCTATTTTCATTTATAAAATTAAAAGTGTTAAATAAAGGTTTTGAATTTGTTAGTAATATTTTATTTGACGTTACAAGGTACTCCTGTCAGATCAATAATCAAAAAATTGTCACTTAGACTTCACGTTTCTTGAGTTGTTGATGTTGCCATGATAACTTTGAAAAACGCGCGTTTTTGAAAGTTTGATTTAAACACGCTAAGGCGTGCTTTAAATAGGTAAAATGGGGCACCAATAAAAATAATTTGTTAAATATATTAAGCTGAAATGACAAGTCCTATAAGAAACTATTTCTACTGGCAAATCTGTCAAACTGCAAATTTAACAAAATCTCGTACTATCTTAGTTAAATCAAATTCCAGATAGCTACACTACAGCAAACCAGATAAATTCTTACTTATAACCTACGGACTTGTCAATTCGAACGCACTTTAACGTGGTACGGGATTAAACTATATCTGTTCTGAACCTTGTGTTATAATTTGTAAAATTCCTTAATTACACAACCAATAAAAAAATTAAAATGTATCAGCTGAAATGCCAAATCCTAAAGAAAATATTTCTACTAGTCAACCTGTCAGACTTCAAATTTAAGAAAACTCATACTATCTTAGTTAAATCAAATTCCCGATACTTACACTACACAAGTGCAGATAAATTCTTACTTACGTCAACCTACAGACTAGTCAATTCTAACGCACTATAACATGGTACGGTGTTAAACATGTTCCACGGTAACCAAAATAATAAAGAAGATTACCCTAATTATGTTAATAAGGAAGCTAAATACCTCTTAAAATTCTCAAAACCTAAACGTTATTACAAATCCGTCAATAAAGTTGTTCTAAAGCAACGAATAAAAATAATCTTCCACATTCCGCTTTCACTAAACAACCTTCATTGAAAACAAAAATTCATTTTGACAGTGCATATCTTATATCTATTCCCTTAAAATCACCCGGAAGTAACAAGAGTAACGTGATGTAGCCAAATTAGTACCTAGTGAGCTGAAGGCTCGGTCAAACGAAAAAAGAAAAAGGTAGACGATTGAAAACACCTTAGTCAATTCTTCCGCACCGTGGTTTCATCAAAATTCGTTGTTTTCCTAATTTATGTTTGTAAAAGCGTAACTCCGTCACTTATTTTGTGCGAAATTCATTTTTAAATTCCAAAGAAACATTATGGGTTCATGGATTCGTGATTATTCTGATAAGCGCATGGTATATTTGAGATAAGTCTTCGACAAATTTGTAACCGGTTGCTTTATGTATAGTAAGGGAAGTTTTAGGGCATTTTTTGGCAATGACTCTTTGTTAAACTTGTTTTTAATTTGTCCAGATTTTCGAATTTTAACTGCGTTTAATCTCAAACTGCCCGTTTATATAAATTAGTAGTTTAAGAAGAACAACTATGACGAATCTTGCAAGTATCGGTAACGACAAATATTGGGAAATTTCCGTTTGTCAGAATTGAATGACCAGTGGAAATTTTTCTGCCAATTTTTGGATTGAAATGTTATTAGCGTGACTTCTTTAGTGAGATTTATGTTTTTACTTTTATTTCATTTTAATTTAACTAAAACGCATTGTAATTACTCTACGTGGCATTTATACAGAATTCCTTTACCAAATTATTCTAATCAGGACGATTGTGTTCATGCTTACACTAAGCTTCTTAACTGCGTCATTTTTCTTAGGCAATGGTTTGAACTTTTGGTTAATACATATTTTTGTTGTTTAACATGCTTTCTCTGTACACGAAATTGTATAGTTTACCAAACATTTAATTCGCGATTCACGTTAAATGATCGGATCCCAATTATTTATATTTAACTTTTATTTGAACCCGATACGATATTATTGATTTTAATTTAGACAAAAAATATTCATACATTAACGGGTGCATATTTGTTAGAAACATTATTTCTAATTTTATTGTTTTTTGTGCCAATACTGAACTACGTTCTTGAGAGTTAAGTGAGTTTATTGGATATAATTTTAGTAAGATTTATCGATATGATTCGAGCATTTAATATCAGAGCTTCAATAGCTCCAGGTTAAGGATCGATGATTTAATTTGATTAAGTATTTTGTTTTTTCTTTTATGTGACGCTCTATAGGCGTACTTGGCCATATTTATTTAATGATGTTTTTGTACTGTTCCCGATTTATAAACAAGGTGGCGCCTTTAAGTTTACCGAATTTGGCGTATCGATTAGGCTCATTTGTAAACACTGAACGCAATCCCAAATTTTACAACCGGCTTTTTTTTACTGAGTTTCCAGCAACCCCTTGTGTCTGTTACCAAATTGAATTGGCATTTCAGCCTGTAACAATTAGGTCTCCGATCGTTAAGTTGTTATCCCTTACAGTGCGAGATTGTACCTAAGTGGAACACCGCTCGTCCAAGCACAAAAAAGTTATACACCCTTACCTTTTCCCATGGTGGTTAAGCACTGCCGCCGTCGTGTTACCATTACGCTTGTCTCAAATACCCAGCTACGCCGCTTCATGATACTGACAAGGACACGGACCAAATTGACCACCTCTATGATTTCCACTATCACTACACGATCCCTTTTTTCTACACAATCCAAACGCTTAAATCGCGACTACTTTTGTTGCCCACTCTAACCACTTCAACCCTCCCCTTACTAACGTAGTTGTCGAGTCCGCAGCGTACAAAAAACTTTCCCCGTCCAAAAACCCTTTAAAGCCCAATGAAGTCAAACCTCCTGTGAAAATACGTCATGTTCAACCACACTATACTTCTCTATTAGAGATCACCGCATTTCTTTCGCGATAGGACTCAGGTTAGGTTATTGCAAGATTTTTCTGTAAACCTCGTCCAGCTCTCAAATTCTGCTATTTACGCCACCAGCGCTAGACATCGCTCTTTTATTTGCGTGATTATTCACGTACATAAGGATACCGTAGCTGACGAAAGCCTTAATTTAATTTCACTTCGGACAGCAAAGCAATACTAATCTTCGATTACTCCGTTGACTCCCCCACATCACCGATCCATTAAAATCCATCCATGAATACTTGCTCGTGCGAAGCGTATTTGTTTTCGGATTACAATACCCATGCGAACTCTCTCAAACCTCACCACCCCTTCTTGTACCATCAGTACGAAGGTATACCATTGCTCTCCAGAGCTCCAACCCGGTCAACCTATTAACCCAACTAACATACAACGCGCAGATCCAGTTTATGCAAATCCTCTGTTCCGACAAAGTGTAACAACTGCATTGGACATTATCCAATCTAAACCTCCCACACTTTCTCCAAAGTTAAACTCTATACTGTCCTTTTCCCGACCAACGCCCCAAAATTACTGACGACACCTTTTCGCTCACGCTTCCAATGCCAAACACACATTAATTTGCATAATTTTCACTTCCCAATCCTTAATACCATCACTGTGGATATCATAACGACGACAGTCATCGCCAATGGCGTTGGTCGAACACGCCTTTTCTTAAAAACCTACCTTACGAACAAAACAGTTTTATAGACAGGTGCCAATTTAGCTTTACCAACTACAACATCTACTTGTACACCAGCACAATAAACTACTAACCATTCGTTGCGTTGATAATCAGAAGTTCTGCTCATTCAGCCGCTTTCATGTGTTCCACACTTATAGCATTACGGGTGCGTTGCTTGACGGTGAACTGAATTACCTCCAATGTATATTTTATATTTATTATATTTTTTTATACTATAATCCATACGGAATCAATAGCTTTGCTCATGATTCTTCAGATTTCGTATACAGATTGTCCAATGACGGTTATACAAATTCAGTGACTCCACGAGCAACAACAACGGAATTAGTCCTTCATCAACATTACGTTGATTGCTTCTTTTGCAAATCAAACGCACGAAACCTTCGTATTTCAAACACACCCGCACTTGATTGCACCCTATGATCAAAACCCATAACCAACTATTTGAACAGAGAATGATTTACATGCATCACGATTACTGCCGACGATTTACCACTTTTGGCCAAAATTTTATCTTGCACACCTTCTAACTCATAGCGTAATCAATTACTGTGTCAGTACCGACTGGAATGCGCTCTGCAAACATGTCTTCAACCACACGTCTACACTCAAACTAGCTCTCTAAGATGTTGAGAGACATTAACAGTATATAACTTTCGTTATAAGGAAACGGTTTAAGCTTCAGCCTTATACCAAGATTTATTGACAAGCTCCGTTAACCTCTCCTACGACAAACTGTGAACTGGATAATGAAGAAGTATGAATTTTTGACATTCAAGGATGCTGCCCTCAATTCAAATTACAGACATCAAGCCCTTAATCAGGCACAAAACCAATATGGATAGTGCAGAATCTTGGACACAAGTTGCTCCCTAACCGAATGATTAGCGCAACAAAACAAATTTTTTGGCAGGTTTTAGAGACGAAAATCTAACCCTAAATTTAGTCTGGCGAACCCGATGATTCACATTTTGGCAATTCCTTTAAAGAGTTACAAGAAATTCGCCGTAAACGTTTTACTCAACTAATAATTTAAGCACTTTACTGTACATGCAGGAACAAAATAATACACCCTCCCCCCCCCCAACCGAAAAACGCGTTTAAATACATTTCGATGACGGTTAATATCATACGTTCGAATAATGATCTTTACCTTTTGTTACAATTGAAGTAAATCTCATCTACCAACAGTTCAAGGAAACGGCGCTTAGCAACGAATCCGAACGCGGAGGCCTGTAAAGCTAATTGAGAGAGGGCAGCGACATACTGTAACTTGGTATCGTTACCTGTATTGAAATTTAGCATTTTTCAGTAGCTAAATTTTAGTGAATATATTGATATTTTCTTGTTCAGATTATACACAATTTGAATATTAGTGTATATTTTTTATCACATGTTGTTTTTATTTAGCCACATCTATTTTGCGTTTTGTGGCCAACGCATTTGACTTTATTTCCGTCTGCGTTGTGTTAGAATGCGCCTTATGTGTTAAGTTTACCTCTATGGATAATGTACGTAATTATATTCCATAATATCTTTTATTAATGTATTATATATAATAGGGAAATACCTCTCGTGCGTCAAGAAATTTCTGATCCCGTATGTTACAACAATTTCGTACAACTTGAAAACTGAGTACATATGGTTTGATTTAAAAAGCAAGCGTGGGAAAAGTAGGCCATTTGTTTAAGATGGCAATTATGTTATGTTAAACCTAATATGCTTGCTTGGGGTTGAAAAGTGATGTTACTGTACATTTATTTCAATGTTATGTCTTATGGCATAGTAAAGAACTGGTTCTGCAAAATTATACAACATCTGGTGTATTTTTGCAGCAAGATCGTGTCGATATGATATATTACCTTTATGTTGAATGTCAAAAAACCGTACATATTCTTTCTTGTGCAATTACGTGATTAAATGGACAATCAGATGAATTGATTCAAAAACATTAAAGTAAAGTTAGTCTAATAACATTTCAGAAAGTTTAATATAGTGTTCATAAAATTAAAACAGCTGACTTCAGTCATTTAGTATTTTACAATATAACTAGAGGTGTACATACCCTGCATCAGTGTTATTTTGTTGGCATAGGTCATAAATTTCAGTTATTACATTAAACTTATTGTTTTAACTTTTATTTTGAAATAATTTTAACTAAAGGTAGGTTACATCTTATGTATTTTTCATGTATCGTTATTAAGAATTAGTTCACAATCACAAATCATTCCGAAAGGTTAAGTACAATTTTATTTTCATTTATGCCGAAATAAATCAGCATGTATTACTTTGATTTATTAACCATGCAAATAAATACAACTGTTGCTTTGTTTTGTAGCATGTTACAATGTTGAATTGTTTTAGGTTTGCACTTAACTTTTCAAAACAGGGTTTAATTTCCTTTTCAAACCAATTCTGTATGTGGTAATGTTATAGGCTATACCAAGCCTTTTTCTCACATGGCCGAAACTAAATAAAAGCTTTACACAAATTAAACGGTTTAACGTTTCGTATTTCTACTGGTGATTTGTTAGTAGATTCCCAGAACTTTTAAATACTCAAATACCATTCAACTACTGCCAAAAGCACAAAATATCCTAATTACTAAAAGAAGAAACTCGCCTTTTTCTAACCCGTCTAATTGGGCATCAGTAAAAATTTATTGTATCATGTACCCGCTCCTGAAACTACGATGAAGTTGAATAAAATGTGAACAGAAAAATAATTTCCTACAATTGATTTACGCTTCCCATAACATAACATAGCGTTTAGCGGTGATTTAATTGTTCCTTTCTGTACACCAATTTCAATAAGTCCTGTCAGACTAGACCAAAAATGGCCAATCAGGCAAATTAAATCGTCCAGTCCCAATTTGTTGGGGAATGTGTAGGGGAGGGTCCTCTGGACAAGGTGAAATAACGCCGCTAGGGGGGAGGGGAGCGCAAAGGTCCCTTTTTGCGGTTTTCCGCTCGTAACTCGAAACCGGTGCATCGTAGACGAAAAACGTTTATATGAACAATTAAAACTTATTGCTACAACTTTGCTGGTATTCATTTTTAACATGGTCCTTACCGTTTTCGTACTACAGGCCTCGAATCCTTTTCGATTCACGTTTTTCGTCAAATTCTTTCTTATAGGTCCTCAATCGTTCATTTTAGACAACAGTTGTCTGTACAATAATGTTGTATATTATATACACATATGTCAATTTATGTGGAACACGTCACAAGTGACATAATTTCAACGTGTATTACGAGAAAACGTGATTTTAAAATAAGAGTGAACAACCACTTGTTTGCTTTACAGGAGGGCTCCATTTCTCTATATTTATTCATATTGTGTGGTTTTGAGTTATGATGATTTGTATATTGTGCAAAACCCTTTGTATTTAAATAAAGTTGAAATTAAACAAGGTGTATTTAAAAATATAAAAACAGATGTAAAATACAGTGTAAATTATAAACCTTATTAGAGTTAATAAATAAAACGCAAATACAAATATTTTGCAAGCAAATGGTACGAGTAAGATTATTTAACGTGTAATCAGGAATAATTTGTACATATGTCTTAAACATTGCTTAATACGCAAAATGAAATATTTTATTCTATTCTTGTACACTAAGGCGGCCGCCTGGGAAGTTCCACTAGTTAAAATTCTTTTGTGCTCTTTTCTTATCTCTCCGCTTTGCGCTCATTTCTTATCTCTACGCCCGCCCTCTCTGCATCCTACACTTTGTCCACACTAATATCTCTTGTTCTGCTCACTTCGTCTTCAGACTGTGTCGTATGTGTACAAGTCTATGTGTTGTGTCGTATCGATCTAAAACCAATAGTGCTCGGGATGGATTATGAAAACTGTCTTATAAGTACGTGATTTACCTACCGGTAGTGACGCAGTGAGCGGTGTAACCGAAAAGGGACTGAAATTATTGTTAAGCGCAAGTTAAACTCGAAGAGATGGGAAAGACGGTGTTTTTAGGGTGAGAAACAGTGGCCTTGTGCATGTGAAGTGTAGAAAGCACTACCATAGACCGGCACACGTTGAAAGAGCAGGTAGGTCTTAACCTTCTACCTCCGGTGTTGCCTCTTTGCGATCTTCTAAACCCCCATTTGACTATCAAACGAAATGCATATTCTACACTGAAGCCATTGATTAAACATTTCATGCACAACAGAAACGAATGAAGCAACACCTGCGCCGTAAAGTTTACAATGTGAGAACATTAGATTTCGACAAAACTGTCACAAAGTAAGCGCATGCTCGAAATGATGATCGGGATAGGTCAGTACTTCAGCGCATCTGCAACGTATCTGATTTGCATGCTACTGACGCGGTATACCATGAAGACTGTCGAGCTAAATTTTTCTTGACAAAAACCCCTAGTAGTCAGAAAATAGGGAGGCCTGAGGCGGAATACGTTGCAACATCAATAGATGAAATTTACCGTTATCTGCAAGGGAACGATAAAGGTCAGTATTCCATGGATGAGTTTTTTGGGTGAAAAAGAAACTGGTGGAAAAGTATGGGGAGAGGATAATTTTCAGTGAGGTTCGCTCACACAAAACAGTTGTATGCTTTTGCGATGTGGGTGCAAATATTTTGAACGCTACGTGGTATACATCTCGCTTGGATGACGAAGAGGAAGAGAATTTAGGGGTGGTACGAACAGCTGCAGCAATCATAAAGACAGATACAATCTCAAGTATATGAAACAAGCAGTTACCCACCATGTGATGAGTTCTTGAATGGAGCTGCGGAGATGGTACCATCTACACTATCAGACTTGTCTCGAAGAAAAGAAGATGTAGAGATCAAATAATGAGGAAAGTTGTGTCCACTTCCCATGCTATAATTGCAGCCATTCGTCCAAGATCGTTTCTTTCTCCAGTCCTGATTGGCATCGCCTATTACATACATCGAAAGTTTGGGTCAAAAAACTTGATAAGTTTACTTTGTAGCTTGGGATTTAATGCGATGTACTACCAAGCTGATCAACTAGAAATATCCTCCCTCTACCAACCCCAAAAATCAACACTTAATATTTTTTGCCAATATGTGTTCGACGATGCAGAATTTAACATTGCCACTCTGGATGGATCACATAATACGAGTATGAAGATAATATGTAGAGAAGTGGAGCAGTCAGTGAGGAAAAAAGTGATTGTTCACTTTTATTTTAAAATCACGATTTCTCGTAAAACTCTTTAAGATTCTGTCACTTGTGACGTGTTCCATGTAAATTCACATATATGTATGTATTCTACAACATTATTGTACAGGGTGGAGAACTAAGAATGCGAGGTACTGTATCTGGGAAACTATCCATCGTAGAGGCTTGCGCAAAAAAAGTTATTACTAAAACGGCCAATGCAAAAACCTGGCAAATATTTTCAAGTTTCTGAAATGGCCGCTAGGGGACGTAACTGCAATCTTGAATCTAAAGAAGTGATGTTTCTGTGAATTCTGCTATATTAACCTAATAAAAAAATAACTGATCTTTAAAGTCCAGGATAATCTGAACTTTTTTTGTTTGGCACTTTTTGACGTATATCTAAAAATAAAGTGGTGGGGGGTATACAAAGGTTTCCTTTAATAACCCCCTGTATCTTCGAAACGGCTAAGCCGATTTTAACAAACTTGGGCGCGTTGAAATGAGCTATTCTTGGGCTACAAACGTTATAATATTTCAAGTTTTGTTAGTTTCACATGTCGTCACTAGAGGGTTTTGTTCGACATTTCGACAGAAACGGTTAATTCTCGCAAAAGTATTAAATGCATTGGTATGACTTTTTTTCATAAACAAGTAGCTAAATGATGCCTAAACAAGCTCGCGAAAACCGCATCACGATATCTTGTTCCAAACCTAAAATATCGGCCAAAAAAACTTTATACGAAAATGCCCTAAGTTTTTATTTTTTTTAACTATATTTTTATGGAACTGTTTCTATTATGTAAGTTGTGGCCCTAAAAAGGACCGATTTAAAGGAGGAAGGTTTTTAATGCCCCCGTAAATGCTCGAAATGCTGACCATCACGCTCTATGCATTGCTGAAGTCTCTCATGACTAGACAAAACTGCCGCTTCAATTTCGGCTCTCGGTATGTTACGTATTGCGTTACGAATCCGGTTTTTCATATCTTCTCTGGTAGTAGGTTGAGTCCGTAACATGACGTCCTTTAAGCGCCCCATAAATAAAAATCGAGGCAAGTTAAGTCTGGCGATCGCGGAGGCCATGGAAGCAGACTTCCTCTTCCAATCCACCGCTGTTGAAATACTGCGTTAATATGCTCTCGCACATTAATAGCAAAATGTGTTGGGCAACCATCCAACTGCAAAAACAATTTTTGCCTTGTTTCCAGAGGCACATCTTCCAACAATAACGGTAATTGATTGGCCAAAAAGTCAAGAAACACATTGCCATTTAGGGGTTGCTCGAAAAAATGTGGCCCAATAATTCTGCCTCCCAGTATGCCACACCACACATTTAAACTCCAACGTCCTTGGCGCTGAACCTCACGCAACCAATGGGGATTTTCTGCAGACCAATAATGAATATTGTGCAGATTGACTCTCTCGTCACTACTGAAGGTGGCTTCATCGGTCCAAAGAATTTGAAATAAAAATTCTCTATTTTCGTGTATTATGCCTAACATCCAATGGCAATAGTCTAACCTTCGATCAAAATCTTCTTCTTTCAAGGCCTGATGCAAAACGACATGATATGGGTGCAGTCTTAAAGTAATTAAAAAAAGTTTGAACGAATACCTGTATATTTTGATGACCACTTCAAAATATTTTGAACCGTTGTCCGTGATATGCCCAACTCAGTGGATAACGCTCTTGTGCTAACATGAGGATTTCCTTCAATATAGCCTAGTACACGCTTAATATTTTCATTTGTTTTTCCAATTCTTTGCCGTTGAAACGTAGGCCGAAAACTACCATTGGCTCGTAAGCTCGCCACTAATCGAGGAAAAGCTTTTACATCGCAAGGACGCCGATTTGGATATCGAGCCGCGTAAACTCTTTTAGCTACTGCGGCATTCTGAAGACATTCAAAATGAACCGCCAGCATATTAACAGCTTTATTATTCGTAAAACGCATTTTGAAAGCACAAAAATTGCTCGAAGTAACGCGAAAGTATTGACAACTATTGACAATTTGAGGTTTATGTATGTTTTGTTTAGGTATCTGTTTCCATTGCCTGCTTCTATTAATTGTATTTTTTGTATATATCCATAATGAATATGCATTTAAACAAACAAAAAATAGGCCTTTCGTATAACTTTTAGCATTGCTTACTTTCCCGTAGTAATTTCAAAAAGGGTGATTTTATTCTGGTGAATAAATTTACAAACATTTAAAATCGCAATTTCTAGGTAACCTATTCAGAGCCGAAATTGAAGCTGCGGTTTTGTCTGCCCATAAGAGGTCTCAGCAATGCACAGAGTGATGGTCAGCATTTCGAGCATTTACGGGGGCATTAAAAACCTTCCTCCTTTAAATCGGTCCTTTTTAGGGCAACAACTTACATAATAAAAACAATTCCAGAAAAATATAGTTAAAAGAAAACATTTAAGGGATTTACGTATAAAGTATTCTTTGGCCGATATTTTAGGTTAGGAACAAGATATCGAGATGCGGTTTTCGCGAACTTGTTTAGACATCATTTAGCTACTTGTTCATGAAAAAAAAGTCATACCAATACATTTAATTTTTTTGCGAAAATTAACCGTTTCTGTCGAAATGTCGAACAAAGCCCTCTAGCGACGACATGTGAAACTAACAAAACTTCAATTATTTTAACATTTGTAGTCCAAGAAAAGCTCTTTTCATCGCGCACAAGTTTGTTAAAATCGAATTAGCCGTTTCGAAGATACGGGGAGTGATTTAAGGAAATCTTTATTTTTATAGATACGTCAAAAAGTGCCCCCTAGCGGCCATTTCAGAAACATGAAAATGTTTTCCAGGTTTTTGTATTGGCTGTTTTAGTAATAACTTTTTTTTACGCAAGCGTCTACGATGGATAGTTTCCCAGATACAGTATCTCGCATTCTTAGTTGGCCACCCCGTACAGATAACCTTTGTCTAAAATGAACGATTCAGGACTTATAAGAAAGAATTTGACGCAAAACGAATCAAAAAGGATTTTTTTTATTGTCAACATTCCGAGGCCTGTAGTACGAAAACGATAAGGATTACGTTAATAATGAATACCAGCATAGTTGTAGAAAATTTAATAAGCTTTAATTTTTCATATAAACGGTTTTTGTCTATGACGCATCGGTTTCGAGTTACGAGCAGAAAACCGCAAAAAGGGACGTTGAGCCCCCCTAGCGGCACCGGAATTCGGGGGGATTTTATTATGCTTTGTCCAGGGAACCCTCCCCTACACATTCCTGAAAAAATTAGGACTAGACGGTTTAGTTTGCCTGATTTTCCTATTCTGACTGGACTATAAGCAACTAAAAATTCCCCTAGCCTAGACGTAATGATCACACCATCCTTCAGCGGACCTGTATGCATGTGAATATACCGAGCGTCCCAATAAAATGTATACACTCTTTAAATGACTATAATACTAACAATTATTATAATACAGAAAACTTTCAAAAATAATAATGTTAACAAATGTAGAAACTAGTTAATTATCGAAAATGTTCAAATTGTTGGCCATTGTGGTCCATGCATAGCTGATAACGCTGATTGATTGAATCCAAAACGTTCTTAATCATTTCAATTGGCCACACCACACTGTAACCCCTGGTAAGTCCACATGGTGTTCCACTGTCACATGAGGATTGTCAGCTGCCCAGTAGGTGCAATTGTGACGATTTATTGAACCATTTAACTTGAACATAGCCTCATCACTCCAAACAAACTTGTATGGGAATTGATTGTCCTCTGCACATTTTCCTTGGTGCCACTCACAAAATTGGATTCTGCGGTCATAATCATCTTCATTGAGAGCGTGCACTAATCTAGGAATAAAACTTCTCCATTTGGCACGCTTCAAAATGCGAGAGACGCTCGATTTTGAAACTCCTGTCTCACGAGCCGCTTGCCGGACAGATTTTCTAGGTGATTGCTGAAATCTCTGAATGACTTCTCCTTCTCTTGTGGGGCTGGTGGATGATCGTGGTCTTCCGGAATGGTTCTTATGGACATCCTTAACAGTTCCTTCTTCCTCAAACTTATCTCGCAAACGAGTAATTGTGAGTCTCGTTGGTGCATCTCGTTGAAACTCCATCCTAAACCGTCTTTGTACTTCACTTACGTTCTCAGTCTTCCAGTAGCACTTTAGAAAGAATTTTCTTTCCCCAAAGTTTAGTCTGACTCCAGCCATTATTTTAAGCAGTCACAACTGAAAAAAAAAAGTGTGGTTGTTATGAACTGTTAAAGAGTGTATACATTTTATTGGGACACTCCGTTATATATATATATATATATATATATATATATATATATATATATATATATATATATATATATATATATATTTAAATAAGACAATTTTTCTTTAAAACTTGTGTAAATAAACGTAAAAATTAATTCAACGTTTCGAGAACGTCCTTTGTTCCCTTTGTCAAGAATTTATTTGACAATTACAGAAATTGAAATAAGGTAACTATTTTTAACAAGTACAAAATATGAAACAAGGTAACTAATTTAATTTTAATCTGGACGAGTGTGTTTGACTTCGGGTAGTTGGTCTAGTATGTGATGTAGAAGGTGCAGAAGTGGGGACGCCTGGAATAGTTGCAGCATAAGTGTTTGAAATTGCTGGAAGATTTGGAGTTGGTTGAAATGTAGAATCAACTTGTTTAATGATATTCTTCCAAATTTGTGGCATTCTAGAAGTGTCATCTCGTTTATTGAGGGCGTTTGGTCTTCTTTCAATTTCAACTGCTTCTAATAATTCTTGCTTGTAAGGTATATAGAAGTGCAATTAAACGGATATTGTTGGTATTAATTTGGTGTCCTGTATCTAAATGATGTGTAGCTAAAGACGATGAAGGATTGTGCTGTTTAATTGCTAGTTGGTGTTCATCGGCTCTCGCATATAATATTCTGTTAGTTTGTCCTATATAAGTTCTTCGACAGTTGTTGCACGGTATCTCATACACTCCTTGGCTTTCATTAGGAACTTTGTCTTTGGGGTTTCTTAAAAGTTGGGACAAAGTTGAATGTGGTTTGAATACCGGTCTGAAGTCATTTTGGGAAATTTCTTTGCTATTCTGTCTGTAATTCCCTTTATATAAGGTAGAATAACAGGAATCTTTCGTTCATTGTTTGACAAGCTATTATTTCTTGGTCTTCTTATTTCGTTGGTAATTTTCAATATTTCTTGATCTTTGTATCCATTTTGAACTAGTATTTTATTAATAGTCTTCATCTCTTCCGTTCTAGAATTTTGGTCAGATAAGTGGTAAGAGCGGTATATCAAGGATTTCATAACGCTACGTAATTGACCAGGATGGTGATGAGAGAGAGTTCAAGTATCTATTCGTATGTGTTGGTTTTCGATAAACTTTGTGTGTAAATTTACCATTAGGAAGTTTTGTTATTAGGGTGTCCAAAAAAGGGAGTAAATTATTTTCTTCAACTTCCATAGTAAATTTAATGTTGTCGTGAATGTTGTTAATATGTCCTAGAAAATGGTTCAAGTTTCCTTTTCCATGGGGCCAAACTACAAATGTGTCGTCAACATAACGAAACCAACATTTAGGTTTTAAATCTGCAGAATTTAAAGCAATGGTTTCAAAATGTTCCATATATACATTCGCAAAAGCTGGAGAGAGTGGCGAGCCCATAGGTGTTCCTTGAATTTGCTTGTAGAATTGTCCTTTGTATGTAAAATAGGTTGAGTGCATGCAGTGGTTTATCAATTTGAGTATGTCTTGGTTTATTGAGTGTTTTCTTCTAGAATTTTCATCGTGTCTTCAATAGGTATTTTGGTGAAAAGTGACGTTATGTCGAAGCTAACTAAAATGTCATTTGGAGCCAAGGGTACAATTTTGAGTTTGTGTAGAAAATCATAAGAGTTTTGATGTAGGATACAGCATTTTCACAAATCGGTTGAATAACTTTGGCTAGATAACGAGCAAGGTCATGTGTCGGAAAATTGAATGCACTGACGATAGGGCGTAATGGCCAGTTTTCCTTATGTATTTTTGGGAGTACGTATATTTTGGGGATTCTTGAACTCTCTCTTGGAATTAGTTTCTGTTTTGTTTCTTTGTCTAATTTTGTAGAATTAATGATAGATTTTGTTGTTTTTCTATGTAAGTGGTAGGATTGCACTGATTTTTCTTATATTCTGAAAAAGTTAGCAGTTCAGACATCTTATGGTGATAGTCTTGAGAGTTGACAATGACAGTAGCGTTTCCTTTGTCAGCAGGTAGTATTAATATTTGGTCGTCATTTTTCATTTGGTTTAACATTGGAGGTCTTGTTTGGTGATATTTTGTTTGGGAAGTTTGCAGTTCTGAAGAATATGTGCTACGTTGAGTCTAATTTCGTCAGCTACCGTAGATTCTGTATCTTTTAAGGCGTATTCTACGTTGGTGATGATGTTTTCTACGGGAATCCGTTTAGGAGTGATGGCAAAATTAAACCCTTTACCTAAAACATTTAGAATGTTATTATCAAGTTCTTTGTCACTTAAATTGTGTACTGTCCTTAACGGTTCTACATTATTTGCCTGCGATGTATGAGATAGACGTTCAAATTTTTGTTTTTGTCGGTTAGTTTTTATCATCAAGGACGATTCTACAGTAATTTCAATGAGACGATCTACGGTAGCTGACGAAATTAGACTCAACGTAGCACACATTCTTCAGAACTGCAAACTTCCCAAACAAAATATCACCAAACAAGACCTCCAAATGTTAAACCAAATGAAAAATGACGACCAAATATTAATACTACCTGCTGACAAAGGAAACGCTACTGTCATTGTCAACTCTCAAGACTATCACCATAAGATGTCTGAACTGCTAACTTCTTCAGAATATAAGAAAAATCAGTGCAATCCTACCACTTACATAGAAAAAACAACAAAATCTATCATTAATTCTACAAAATTAGACAAAGAAACAAAACAGAAACTAATTCCAAGAGAGAAGAGTTCAAGAATCCCCAAAATATACGGACTCCCAAAATACATAAGGAAAACTGGCCATTACGCTATCGTCAGTGCATTCAATTCTCCGACTCATGACCTTGCTCGTTATCTAGCCAAAGTTATTCAACCGATTTGTGAAAATGCTGTATCCTACATCAAAAACTCTTATGATTTTCTACACAAACTCAAAATTGTACCCTTGGCTCCAAATGACATTTTAGTTAGCTTCGACATAACGTCACTTTTCACCAAAATACCTATTGAAGACACGATGAAAATTCTAGAAGAAAACACTCAATAAACCAAGACATACTCAAATTGATAAACCACTGCATGCACTCAACCTATTTTACATACAAAGGACAATTCTACAAGCAAATTCAAGGAACACCTATGGGCTCGCCACTCTCTCCAGCTTTTGCGAATGTATATATGGAACATTTTGAAACCATTGCTTTAAATTCTGCAGATTTAAAACTTAAATGTTGGTTTCGTTATGTTGACGACACATTTGTAGTTTGGCCCCATGGAAAAGGAAACTTGAACCATTTTCTAGGACATATTAACAACATTCACGACAACATTAAATTTACTATGGAAGTTGAAGAAAATAATTCACCCTTTTTGGACACCCTAATAACAAGACTTCCTAATGGTAAATTTACACACAAAGTTTATCGAAAACCAACACATACGAATAGATACTTGAACTCTCTCTCGCATCACCATCCTGGTCAATTACGTAACGTTATGAAATCCTTGATATACCGCTCTTACCACTTATCTGACCAAAATTCTAGAACGGAAGAGATGAAGACTATTAATAAAATACTAGTTCAAAATGGATACAAAAATCAAGAAATATTGAAAATTACCAACGAAATAAGAAGACCAAGAAATAATAGCTTGTCAAACAATGAACGAAAGATTCCTGTTATTCTACCTTATATAAAGGGAATTACAGACAGAATAGCAAAGAAATTTCCCAAAAACGACTTCAGACAGGTATTCAAACCACATTCAACTTTGTCCCAACTTTTAAGAAACCCCAAAGACAAATTTCCTAATGAAAGCCAAGGAGTGTATGAGATACCGTGCAACAAATGTCGAAGAACTTATATAGGACAAACTAACAGAATATTATATGCGAGAGCCGATGAACACCAACTAGCAATTAAACAGCACAATCCTTCATCGTCTTTAGCTACACATCATTTAGATACAGGACACCAAATTAATACCAACAATATCCGTTTAATTGCACCTCTATATACCTTACAAGCAAGAATTATTAGAGAAGCAGTTGAAATTGAAAGAAGACCAAACGCCCTCAATAAACGAGATGACACTTCTAGAATGCCACAAATTTGGAAGAATATCATTAAACAAGTTAATTCTACATTTCAACCAACTCCAAATCTTCCAGCAATTTCAAACACTTATGCTGCAACTATTCCAGGCGTCCCCACTTCTGCACCTTCTACATCACATACTAGACCAACTACCCGAAGTCAAACACACTCGTCCAGATTAAAATTAAATTAGTTACCTTGTTTCATATTTTGTACTTGTTAAAAATAGTTACCTTATTTCAATTTCTGTAATTGTCAAATAAATTCTTGACAAAGGGAACAAAGGACGTTCCCGAAACGATGAATTAATTTTACGTTTATTTACACAAGTTTTAAAGAAAATTGTCTTATTTAAACATGAATACTTGTGGAAATCTAAATAGAAACATATATATATATATATATATATATATATATATATATATATATATATATATATATATATATTTGCACAACTTACAAAACGTGCACTTAAATGCTCAACATTTTCTACAACGCTACCATAAAATTTAGCTTGCAAGAAGCTTTGACTTTTGTTGCCAATCTACTTTCTTAGTTTGTGTTATAATAGTGCGTCCATATAACTGTTGTATCACAAGCAAGAATTGATCTACTGAACTGTAAATTTTTTTTTTTGGTCTCCTGAAACGTAGAATTGACGTTACAATCTTATGAACGTCAAGTGTAACTTCATTTTTACGCAGACTATTGTAAAAACACCGCTACAGTGCGGTAAAATGGTTAGTAAATTGTAAGCTTTCAGAAACATAGAAAAAATATATGAAGTATAAAACAATAAAATATGTTTAAGGAAACTTTACTTTACACCTTTTCTGATGAAATAAATATCCAAAACAACGTTATTTTTACATATTTAGTTAAAATTGTAAGGTACCGGCATCTCTGGATAACTTAAACAGTAATGACGATAATTGACAGGAGTTAGTAAAATTTGACATTTTAGAAATGTATTAATGTTGATTATGTTTATCAATATCACCAGATGTTGAATTTACAAGAAAATAATTTGATATTGTTTTATTCAATACTATTAAACGAAACATTGTGAAGGACAGTTCATTTGTTAGGTTCTTTATCAAAAACGCAATTATTGTAATTGTAAACATTTACAATTAGCACAATTTTCAACATGTAAAACAATACCTGTAATTAGCTGAGTAGCATTTTCGCATTTGTTGTCGGCCAAAACATTTAATATAAGTCTCGTGCGTTAAAGATACAGTGCTCCAGCCAATGGAAACTCGCGCGCTCGTTTTTCAAAAGAAGCCGTCGCACTGTAAAATTCACTATTAACGCACTCAACCGTATATAACTATTAAACAATCTGACATGCGGTTTCAATGCAAATGATCTATATTGAACTAGGTTTATGTAAATTATTATTATATTTGCATACGTGTACATGATGATTAACACTCTCTTCAAATTATTATTAGTTCTATTTAACTTCTCTAAACAAGTAATGAACTTTGTTGATACCCAAGGGACATGAGACCGGATGACACTGAATCCGAAACATAACTTGGTTGTGCAAAAGTTTTCCAAGAGTAATTAATATTACACAATCTAATTTTATTTAAGTTTGCCATCCCTAAATAAATGTGTAGTACTAATTTTAATGTTACGAGACCTTTACCTAATTTATATGTCCGTTAGGATACATCTGTCTCAATTCATTATTAAATCATATTTAATGTTACGAGTTTATGATATTAATCATCAGCGGATTATTTTTTTAAGAGAAAAGACAATATACGAGGTGTCCCAGAAAGGTCTTTGCAACGATCTTCCACATAGAGTACACCTCAAAATAAATCGATTTAACTATACTTATCTTAGTCCAAAAGTTGATAATAACCGAGCTACAGGGTGTCAAAGTTAAACAAATAAATCACATTTTCTTTAATATATTTCGATTAATTCGAGCTAATTTCACGAAATTTGGTATACAGAGGTTTATTCGCATGAGAAATTCAAATTTGTGAACGATTTTGTTGTATCTCCTAGAGGGCGTCACAAGCGAAGATCAGGGGACCTTAAAATAACTATCACTTATTTGTGCCACGGTGTATGTCATTTTGGGCTGGATAAATATTGTTTCCTATATTTTCCAGTCAAGATAGCTACACTTTATTGAAGTCGCTAGAAGCAACTCTTTCCGAGAAAAGCGCGTCTGAAGCTGATGGCGCATGTACATTGTCAAAGTGAATCGAAAGCTACTCAAAGTATCTTTTTTTTGAAGAAAAATTTCAAAATATTTCTGCGATGAGACAAACGTTAGATATAGTATACATACAGAACCTCACAAACGGACTGGACGCGCCCTTCCGAACTTGTAATGTTTACTTTTGCCTAGTTGCCACGGTAAATGTACACTTTTCCCAATTTGAAAGGTAAAAGTAGATTCAATGTTAGAAAAGTTATACATTTCGTACATTAACCCATAACGTCGAGTAATGTGCACGTTAACCGGTTAATGTACACTTTTCTTTTAGTAGTTCTCCATCGTTGGGTATTGGTTGAGAGTAAATCAGTTGTTTGCGGCAACGCCATAAAAACATCTAATATCGTCAGGTCGGGCGACCTTGGAGGGCACGCAATCGGACCATTTCTAGCTATCCACTTTTCTCTAAACACCGAATTTGTCCATCCAGCTACGCGTGCTGTCGATTGTGCAGGTCATTCGTCTTGCTGGAAATAAATTACTTGTCTTTTCGTCAGCGGTAAGTGATGTAAGTAGTCTTTCCTGAATCTGTTAAGTAGCTGTAGATACTGATTCTGATTTAACCGTCCCTGTATGAAGAAAGGTCCAAGAATTCCAGACGATATGAAACAGCACACCACACATTCACTTTTTGGTAATACTGTCTTCTACAATTGAACCGAAAGTTTGGATTTTCTGTAGACCAACAGCGACTTTTGACCGAATTTTGAGACGAAATAACGCCATTTGTAGTAGAAGTTACTTCTTCTGAAAATACGATGTTTTTATAAAAATTTCGTCCTACAATACATTTCTTCACGATGGTAAGACAAAATAATAATCTACGCCCTGCATTATCTTCTTCGATAGTGTGTACAAATTTTGATTTGAATAGCTTTATCTTGTTGGATTTATAAATTCTTTGCAATTCCGATTTACTAAGACTACGTGAACGTTCCCTCAATGATAATCTGGGATGTTCTTCCACGTAATCAATAGCTGCCAGTTGCAAGAAATTTCTTAACTATTCGCATGCAAGTCATACGTGTAGGATCGGTGTTGGAAAATCTCTCGTTAAACGGTCGCACCACTTCTCGTATTGCGATTTCTCTGAGCCCATAACACTGAATAAGGTAAATCTTTGCGGCAATGTTAACAAAATGTAGGAGTAATTGAAATTTGAACAAAATGATACTTCAAATTGTAATCTGACAGTCAGTGTTGGGTAGGATCTAGATCAAAGTGATCTAGATCCAGGATCTAGATCCACTAAACGGATCTATGATCTGGATCTAGATACTTTGCTCTGCTAGGATCTAGTATCTGGATCTAGATCACATTTTAACAGATCTTTAGTACTTGAATCAAAGATCCATTAGAAGATTTTAAAATGTATTTTAAGGTATTTTGTGAAATTTTAACCTTGAGGCAACAGAGCTTTATATTTAATAAATACATTATGCTCCGTTACGACCGTTACATCCACCCACAGAGATACATACAATTTACAAATTACTACTGCCTGAGGCATGTTAAATTCGAAATATCAAATAATAGAACTATTCATTTTCTTTGTTAATATTTCCGTCGGTTGTTTTGTTTCCAAAGCTACAAAGGCAGGTAATGACCGCTAAGTGCTAATCTAATGACTTAATGAGTAATGACAATGGGGTCATCCATCCATTAAAGTAGGTACTTGTTAATGAACAGGAATTCCTGTTGCTAATTTAATCGAACAAAAGGGTATAGAAAACAACAATCTTGTCTTCAGTTCTTAAGAATACGACTTTAAGTAAAGCACATTTGTTAAGTTGTTAGATCAACAATGAATGACGAAGCTGAATTAATGGAAGTTCCGCCAATCTTAAGGAATTCTTTGATTTTTAAAATAAATTTAATCGCAAACAACATTTGATTCAGAATGCACAAATTATTTTAAAGACACAAGCACTAACTATGAGCAATTAAATATGTTCAATAAAAGAAATCTTTTAAAATACAATTCTATACTTCCTTCATCTGCCGTTGAAAGGATATGGTGGACTAATTTTAACTCCTCGTAGGAATAAATTAGGTGATGATATATTTGAGATGCTATTAATTTTAAAACAAAATAAAATAAAATTAGATAATAAAATGTAATTATGTGATGTATACTTATAATAATTTAGATACATGTCCTTATCCTTATAATTGTATAACTATGTGTTAAGTTAAATTAACAATTAACATTGCAACTTGCAAGTGTAAATGTGTAAGGTAAAATGGGGTAAGATTGACATGGGGGAAACATTGACACATTTTCAAAATTCCCTCCTAATTTTAGTTGAAAAGAAATTTACGTTCTGTCTTTTGTTGTAAAATTATGTCTATAGTTCCGCCATCTAGTAACCTATACTTCAAACACTTTGTTCTAATTTTATGGTTTGTAGCGTCTGTTTAATGGTTAAGCACAAGAATTTGTTGAGTCACGTCTATAGAAAACTTTGCCGGTGTTAATTGTTTTTTGAAGATTCGACCTATAGTCGGCCAAGTAAGTAATTTCTTATATTACGCGTTAACAAATATTAGTTTATTTCAATTTAAATTCTGTAACTTGATGAAGTTCTACTTTCGTAAGTGAAGGTTAAGATTGACACCTGTGTCAATGTTACACTCTATAAATGTGTCAATGTATTTTCTCTTTGCAGAAATGCCCCGCAAAAAGAAGGTTGGCGAAATTCCCAGAAAATATAAAACCTATGATGAAGACAGTATGGTAAACGCTATAAATCAAGTAAAAAATGGAAGTTTAAGTGTCAAGAGAGCTAGTGAAACGTATGGAATTAACCGTTCAACGTTAATAAACCACTTGAAAAACTATAAATGCAAAGCAGTTGGCCGCCCCACAGTACTCACTTTACAAGAAGAAAAACTCTTGGTAAATGCTATAATAAAAGTAGCTGACTGGGGCTTCGGACTCGATCGTTTTAAATTACGTATTTGTGTTCAGGATTATCTCAAATGAATGGATCGTCCAAATCCATTTAAAAATGGATTACCAGGTATTGACTGGATTAAATCTTTTGAACGTCGTTGGAAGAAAAAACTCAGTAACAGAGTCGCACAAAATCTACCTAAAAATAGGGCAGATGCTTGTTCTTTGGAAGTGCTCAATGATTTTTACGAAAAGCTAAAAGCCACGATTGAATGGCTGGAATTGTCGAATAAGCCACAGAATGTGTTTAATTGTGACGAATCAGGCTTTCAAACTGACGCTGGTATTCAAAAATTTTATGTCGCAGAGGTTCACACAACCCACTGAAACTTGTGGGTACTGTAACAAAACTACTTACACCGTTATAGCATATTGTAGTGCAATCGGTGAATATCTTCCCTTATTTGTAAATTACAAAGGTCTACATCTTTACGCAACATGGTGTCAAAATGGACCAGAAAATACTGTGTATAATTGTTCTCCATCCGGCTGGATGGAGCCAGCCAGTTTGCAGATTGGTTCGAAAATGTTTTGTGAGAGCTACTGCTGCGTTAAGTGGACCGAAACTACTAATATTTGATGGCCACAATTCCCACATAACACTACAACTTATTGACATGGCTATAAAAACAATATTGAACTGTTCTGTTTGCCCTCGCACACATCGCATGTTCTACAGCCGTTAGATGTTGGAGTTTTTAAACCTGTTAAAACAGCATGGCGTAATGTTCTAAAAAGTTTTTATCAAGAAACTGGGTTTAAGAACGCCGACAAGGTAGTGTTTCCTGGTCTGTTAAAAAACTTCAGGAAACTGGGTGTTTTTCTAGGACCAATGCAGTAAGTGGTTTCGAGGTGTCTGGAATTTTTCCCTTATCTAAAGAAAGGATATTAAAAAAATCCATATCATCAACCGTCATATGTTCTTCAGAAAATAAAATTCAACCAACCACATCCACAGTAGAAAAAGAAAATGAAACACCAACACCCGATTTTGCAGGTTACAGTCAATCCTCACCACCAACTACTCCAGTTCCTGAAGAGTTGGAAGATATTACACCTACTAAAAAGTTGGAATTATCAGTAATGACTGTACTAAGACGGCAAGAAGCCAAAACAGTAATACAAAAAAGAAGTAAACTCAGAAGAAAATTTGCGTAAACATTAACAGCGGATGATGTTAGACTAAGAATGATAGAAAATGAGAAAAACAGAAGAAAACCAACAGTAAGAAAAACTCAAAAACAAAAAAGCAAGAAGCCTGTTGAAAAAACTGAAGAAACCTCAGATAGTGATGCTAGTTACAACTTGTCCATGATACAGATGATGACATTTCACACGATGAAAATAATAGCAGTGTAACAGAAGAAGATAATTGTGGTAAAGCAAAGGAATTTGTGAAGCTCGACGGAAGTAACCAAAATATAGTTGCAAATTCATGGGTCCTCGTCAGATTTAATAATTCTACAAGTTGTGTAGAAAAGGAAGAATGCATTCACTATGTTGGACAAGTGTTGGAAGTAAATGACAGCGAAATTATGGTCAACTTTTTGAGAAAGAAGAAAATACATTTTGTGTACCCTGATGTGCCCGATCAAAGCCTGGTATCTGTAGATGATGTCGCTATGGTTCTGCGCGAACCTTATATTAAAAGGGGAATGCATTACTTTCATGTCAACTTTCTTCCTTCTAATTATAAAGCGCCTCCTAAGATTAACTAGGTTTTATTATAATACGTAGGTGTATAACTATCTAAAATTAAGTATAAAGTTTCTTAATTAAGTATTTATTGTTTTATTTCTATGATTTTCCATAAAAATATCTAGGACATTTGTCAATGTTACACTATACATGCAAAATATTGACATATTAGCTGTTTTTATGAGTGTGTCAATGTTAGACTTGCCATGGGTAACATTGACACATTACACAAAAAAAAAAATTAAATTCTTTAAACGACTTGGTATATTCATATTCTATCATATACAGTGTAGAAAAGGTTAATATATCTTCATTCTGTCACAAAAGCAGTCATATACCAAACTGCTATGTGCCAAAAAAAAAATCAATTTTAAAGTTGTGTCAATGTTACCCCATTTTACCTTACCTAATACTAATTTTGTAATTTGTATTTGTAGTGTTAAATAATTAATGTAAGTTTTCAATAAAACCTATAAAAGTTATATTTATATATTATTTTTCTTAATAATTTAACCTTACGGACTAATATTTGTATTACATGAAAAATGATCATGGGAATGGGAGTACTACTCATCAGTAGCAATACTAGCAATTAAAAATAATATTAATAATTAGAAAAATCTCGAAACAATTTTGGGAATGTCGGATCTTTATAAAAGATCTAGATCCCATTTCAAGGATCTTTGATCTTTATCTAGATCCATGTTTACGTACGGATCTTGGATCTTTATCTAGATCAGTTTTTAAAAATGTGTTTGGATCTGTATCTAGATCCTAAATAAATGGATCTTACCCAACACTGCTGACAGTACTTAAGATTAGTCAATTGTCCTTTCATGGCCCTTTTAAAACATAGAGTTTATTTTGTTTAATCTAAAAAATAGCGGTTTAATCAAAGAAATTTTGTATAAGCCCATAATTACTGATTATGAACAACTTTTCTTAGTAAAAGTTTGCCGCATCATGAACAAAAAGGGTACTTCTCCTTAAAAGAAAATGGTCTTTGCTTCACTGTCAAGGCCGACTAGTGTTTCAAAAATTGAAAATATTCTTAAAATTCTCTTCAAACCAAGCAGGGCTTAATCCCACAGTCTTAAAATAAAATTCAAAAATGTTTAGTCCATCACACCTCTTGTAACATCAATCCTGGGACACGCTGTATATACAGGATGTATTATTAATGGCACATAATAGGTACGTAGCGTGATTCTTCAGTGAAATCTAAGGCTAAAATTAAGCATGACCTAATTTTCTCCTGGACTTAGATATCTTGAGATACTTGAGATATCAATTTAAAAAATTTGGTAACGTTGTCTTAGCGTACTGCTGTTGCAGACTTCATCCCTTATTACCGAGAAGTCGTTATCTAAGTAACGACAATAATTAAGCTTTAACCAAAGGTATCAAGGGTTTATTTCAGTTGCGTACATGCTCATAGTGGCCATTCTTATAAAAAGAAATGAATTAATTCTAACTTCATTTGTTTAGGATAAATATTCAATCTCTTTTTTATACGGTCATAAGGAAAACAGGCAACATTGTAAAAACAAAAACAATAATCTGTCCGAATCACCTTTAAAACTCCATGCCAGGCAGAGATTCATAGACATACACATGCTAACATAAAAAAAATCCAAAGCCGCCCGCTTCTATAAAATATATCGATAATACAGCTTCAGCATTTTCAATCATATTTATTTAATTTTTACATTTATTTCGCTTTACGTTAAAAAACTTTATAAAGAACATTTATCTAAAATTAAATTTTCTTCAAAAAATACGTCTACACTTTTTTTTGAAAATTAATCGTTATTCAGATAATGAAAAAATTATAACTAACACTTAAATTCTACCATAGGAATTTTTGTGGCGCTAAATTACGCGTCATATCAAAAAATTGCATAGAACATAATTAATCGATATGTTTAAAGTCTATATCAACGTATCTTTATATCTTTGAAATGTGCAGCTGTTTTAGAAATATTTGATAAAAACCAAAAACTGTCCCTAATAAATCCTCTCGCCCCGGCTAGATTTCTCTCAAAATCTAATCAGCTCTAAGCCAAATGTAAACAAGCTAAACAAAATTTTAAGTACGTAGGTATTTCCTTTCTGGAGTTATCGTGGATACATTAATATATCCACACACAAGGACAGACACACACGCACGCTCGTATGTACGCACACACGACGCACGCACGCACACCGCATGCACGTCGCACACAAGCCGCACGCACGCACACACACACAATCGCGCGCGCGAACACGCGAACACGCAAACACGCGAACACGCGAACAAGCGAACAGGCGAACACGCGAACTCGCAAACACGTGAACACGCGAACACGCGAACAAGCGAACACGCGAACACGCGAACACGTAAACACGCGAATACGCGACGCCCCTTCACCCACACTAATAACCTTGCTTTTATTAAAAGACGCATGAACATGGAGAAAACGGATAAAAACAGAGGACGTGGAACTTTAGACAAGCAAAATTAATAAAGAGCCATATATTTGACGAATTACGCACATACACTTATTCATAGATGCACATTACAAAACTTTTAGTAATTATAGCATCAATGTATGAAACAGAAAGGTAGAAAACCATAGAAACCAAACTAAAAGAGAAGTTATGGGCGGAATTATAGCGTTTAATCTCGCTGCAAATTAGCAATCCAGAGATCATAGGTAAAACAGGAACTGATTCACCCCATAATAAAAATCAGTGAACTTCGAATATGAAACTAGTAATTATACAGGGTGAGTCACGAGGAACTGTACATACCTCTACCATAAGTAGAGGCACCTTAGGGGATTATCAAATGACCATTAAATAATGTCTTCTTGTTTTGTTTATTAATATACAGGATGAATTATGGATCTTCACCAAAACAATGTTTCGTCATATCTTTTCAATGATTAAGTCGATTTGTCTCATTTTTTGGTGAAAGTGTGTATTCGTGTCTAGCAATTAACTGACATATTCAGAATTTAAAAAAATCCAGGACCGTCTTCGTGAACATTTGTGGGACTGCTTCATATCCAATACTTCACCCTGTATATGATTTCTCTAAAATCTGATTTAATTTTTTCAGAGTGCATTTATAGACAGTTAAACCTGGGTATTTCAATTTTTTGTTACACTTACCTCACATTTTCAATTAAAGATTCATTTTAGAGTCAAATTGAAAATTGGCAATAATGAAATATCTTACTGTATAATAATGTTTAGTTATTAAAAAGAAATCTTTAAAATAAACAGTAACGACACACATTGTGCTCCAGTATGGTAAATACCATAATTTGAATTGATTTACAGGGCCGGATTTAGAAATCTGGCATATCTCGTTCATCTCAAAAATTCACCCTGTATGTAACTTTTTCCACCCGTAATAGACAGAAAACAAATAAAAAAATAATAAAACAGTTTTAACAATGTGGAATAAAGTAAAAAACAATTTAATAAACATTACGATTATAAAAGATGTTCAAAATGAAATCCATCTGCCTTAATACACTTTTTTTATCGAATGTTTAAATGTGTAATGGACTTTCTGATTGTCACTGGGCCATTTCTGATATGTAACAAATATTGCAGCAGGCTGAGACAATTTGACAAGATCGTAGTAGAAATTATTTGTTTAATTTGACATTAGATCTCAATTTTTTTAGTGTTTTAATAATCAATAAGTCAATTACGTTCGGTATTCATAGAGTGTTTTAACTTTTTTGTTCAAAAATGCCTTAAAGCCTGTCCGGTAGAACTGAACGGGTATCGGATTAACAAGGAGGATTGTCAATATATGGTTCTATTGTGCTTGAAACCGCCTTAATGCTTTGCTGTCTCGTACTTATTGTACGTGACAAAGAAAGATGGATATATTATGAATAATGCCTCTATTTCTGCCGAACAAAAGCGTTTGCAACTTTCACACATAATGACAAGGCAATAAGAATCAGATGCAGGTAGAATAGAAATTCAATAGGTATAATAAAATGCCAGTGGTTCTCAACACTGCTTTAACATTATATAATTTGTGAAGAAATGCAACTTTTGTATAATAAAATAATAATCGATTACTAATTACCTATAAGTAATTTCAATTGACACCTTTCACTTATACTTATAACAACAATAACAAATACATTTTTATTATAGTTAGTAAATATTAATTAAATTACAAAGATATACTTTTATAATTAAATGTAAAATTATAATTGTCATTCGGCTTCAGATTCATCACTTCTGAGTCATCCAAATCTTGGAAAGATCATCGTCATCACTTTCTTCAGTGTTAACTGTGAAAATAAGAGGTCTTACTTCATCCACAATCTCTTCATTAACAAAAGTATCTTTAATTATTTTATCCGTATGATCAATACATTTTGCCATATTTCCGCACTAACTGTTTTTAATGCGTCGTTCCACGTATTAAGAACATCTTCGTCTTTCCGGATGTCGCAACGATACTTTTGTCGTATTTGTTCTTAGTAATGCCCCATACCAACTCAATTGGATTGAAATGGCAATGATACGGGGCAGGCGCAAAACTTCATGTCCATATGATAGAGCTAGCTCATCGATTACATATTTTCGCATTGGTCTACTTTGTTTCTTTTGGCCAATTCCACTAACTCTGCCTTTGTCATAAAATTTTCCACGCTATTTTTTTAGCGGTTAACCATTGCTGTATTTCTTCTTTCCAAGAAACTTTGACTGCCTTCTCTGCCTTTCGAGAATGATAACTCGCATTGTCAAGGACAATTATTGATGGTTCCTCTAATTTTTGTAAAAGTGATTCCTCAAACCATTTTTCGAACAATTCTGCGTTCATATTATCGTGATAATCTAATGATTTATTTTTGTACCGAAAATTAATTGACTTCCGTCGATAAAACCGTTTCTGTTACCTGCTTCAATGATAATAAATCGTTTTCCATCTGATGATTTGTTCGGTTGATGTAAACTCTTGCACTGTTATCTTGCCAAGTACATTTTGACGTACTACCTTTACTAAATATCCACGTTTCGTCTGTAAAACAAACTGTCTCGAACTTTCGGAGTTAAGATTTTTGAGATACTTTCTCAGAAAAACGTTTCTTTTGGCGACAATGTGGCTTTGTTCACAAAACCGCGTCTATTGTTGGTTTTTGGAATTTAAAGCCCATATTTTTAACACTAGAGCCAAACTGGTTTTTCCTATTTCATACGCGGTTCTCAATTTTAAGAAGTTTAATAATGAATTTAACGTTACGTGTTCCTTCTTCGCGTACATCTCGTATATTAATGCACGAATTGTTTGTTTTCCATTTTCTGGAAAATCTGTAGCAAAGTTTGACACGCTGTTTTTCACTGGAGGTTCCAACTCGCCGCCATTTTTTTTAAAGCACAGACTTTCCCCACCGTCGAAACCGAAAGTTTTAACGCGTTTGCTGTTCTTTGTTGAACAGAAAATGTAGATAATAGTGGACCACCATTTTCTTTTTCTTCTTTAAAGTAATCGACTGTATTTAAAACTAATTCGCGAATTTCTTTACTCAACTTTTCGGCATTATATTAATGGTTAGTTTATATAAACGCTTACTCAAAGAATAATGATAATATAGATATTGCAGTTGTTTTATTTATACCTATATGTACCTACTAAATGGTATAATAATCTATTATTAATTACTTATTGTTACAGTATTGCATATTTATTTGGATTCTTTTGTAATTGGAGTACACTAAAACGTCATTACCATACTTAGGTATACAATGAACTTTCTAAATGTAAATTGAAATACCTATACTTAATCGAATATTCATTATTATGAATGGCTTTTATAAATGTTTATTATAAAACTTGCATTCTTCCATAAATTTTAAATGTAATGTTAAAGCAGTGTTGAGAACCACTGGCATTTTATTATACCTATTGAATTTCTATTCTACCTGCATCTGATTCTTATTGCCTTGTCATTATGTGTGAAAGTTGCAAACGCTTTTGTTCGGCAGAAATAGAGGCATTATTCATAATATATCCATCTTTCTTTGTCACGTACAATAAGTACGAGACAGCAAAGCATTAAGGCGGTTTCAAGCACAATAGAACCATATATTGACAATCCTCCTTGTTAATCCGATACCCGTTCAGTTCTACCGGACAGGCTTTATCAGTTTTCTAATGCTGAATACGTAGATATTATTTTTGTTGATGGCTTTTGCAGGGGTAATGGTGGGGCTGCCGCAAGGGAGTATGAAAGGCGATTCCCTCAACGCCGAATACCCAATCATCAAACGTTCGGATCAGTTTTTAATTTCTTGAAAAACTATGGTACTTTTCCTAAAACAAAATCAGAACGAAATGTAGATCCTGTTTTAGAAAGCAATATACTGGATACTGTGGACTTAAATCCAAAAATAAGTACCAGAAATGTAGGAGTACAATTAGGTGTTTCCCAATCCAAAGTAAGTAGAGTGTTGCGAAAAAATAACTTACATCCGTACGACATACAATTAGTTCAACGGTTACATCCTGGAGATGAAATCCGCCGCCTAGCATTTTCAAGGTGGATTGCAAATCACCGACTTGTATTGTACAGAACTTTATTCACCGATGAAGCACAATTTGCCAGAGATGGAATAAATAATTCGCGAAATTCGCACGTATGGGCCGAAGAAAATCCACATGCGATTCGAGAATTTCGCTCGCAACAAAGATTCTCTGTAAAGTCTGGATCGGTGTAATCAACACTCATTTCATAGGACCCCATTTTTTTGATGGTCCACTAACAGGACATGTTTTTTTAAATTTTTTGCAGAATATCTTACCCAATATACTCGCTAATGTGGGCCTACGAGGGATCTACTTTCAGCATGACAGTGCATCATCCCATTTTTCCGTTGCTATACGCTAACATTTAGATACCATCTATGGAAACCGATGGATAGGACGCAGGGGTCCTATTCCATGGCCACCAAGATCCCCAGACTATAACCCGGTAGATTATTACATTTAGGGGCGATTAAAAGAGCTGGTCTACGAAGAAAATATAAACACGCGGCAACAGCTCATTGACAGAATTATTCACTGTTGCAATATTATCAGAAATGACCCACTGACAATCAGAAAGTCCATTACACATTTAAACATTCGACAAGAAAAGTGTATTGAGGCAGATGGCTTTCATTTTGAACATCTTTTATAATCGTAATATTTATTCCACATTGTTAAAACTGTTTTATTATTTGGTTATTGTTATATATTTTATTTCTTAATTTATGAATAAACATTTCTTGGACTTGTTCATTTCATTCCGATTAAAATAATTACACATGATTTTTCCTCAAGCAAATAAGAAAACTAGGTTATTACAAACATTTTTTATCTGTTTTCTGTCTATTACGGGTGGAAAAAGTTACATACAGGGTGAATTTTTAAGATCAACCAGATATGCCAGATTTCTAAATCCGGCCCTGTAAATCAATTCAAATTATGGTATTTACCATACTGGAGCACAGTGTGTGTCGTTACTGTTTATTTTAAAGATTTCTTTTTAATAACTAAACATTATTATACAGTAAGATATTTCATTATTGCCAATTTTCAATTTGACTCTAAAATTAATCTTTAATTGAAAATGTGAGGTAAGTGTAACAAAAAATTCAAATGCCGAGGTTTAACTGTCTATTAATGCGCTCTGAAAAAATTATATCAGATTTTAGAGAAATCATATACAGGGTGAAGTATTGGATATGAAGCAGTCCCGCAAATCTTCACGAAGACGGTCCTGGATTTTTTTTAATTCTAAATATGTCAGTTGGTTGCTAGACACGAATACACACTTTCACCAAAAAATGAGACAAATCGACTTAACCCTTTAACGCCTGAATTATTATTTTTTTTCAATTTGCGTCATATTGCATATTTCTGATAAATATGATGTAATAACGGTAAAAAATTTGCGTAAACAAATATTTTCAAGGGGATATTAAATTTAACCCCCGTGTTCATATGAACACGCTAGGCGCCAATGAGGTACAAATTTACATTTTTAAATATTTAATTTTAATTGAAAAAGAAAACAAACAACAAACAAATGTTTACAAACAAGTTACTCCAAATGCAAAGATCTGAAACATTCTATACACAGTCCAACGTCACATTTACCACATTGGGTCCGAACAGTTTTTTTTACAATTTAGTGCAGTACATCTGCGTCGGTTGCAAGGCTCAACGAAATGCCGAATACCATCCAGTCTAACTTCCTTAGGAACTTTGTTGTCCAAACTGGATTTTGATCCTCGTGGACGACCAGAACCCTTGGGATCATTTTTGTATTTGGTAAGAATGACTTAAACAATTCGTCTTCGGAACTCCAGTTGCTAGATTTCCCCACCAGCTTTCTTCTTCAGCAACCAGGCATTATGTACAGAGACATCTAATAGCCACGTAAATATAGGCCACCACCATTTTTTTCCACGAATAGAAACTCTGTAATACGCGACGTTTTGGTCCATCCTATCAGTATCGCCCATGTATTTATTATATTGTCCAACAAGGGCTGGCCGAGCAACATGGATTCTCTATTTTTGCTGTTGAGAATAACGGGTACAAAACGTCAACTGTTCAACACCATAAGCTGTAGATGCTGCCGCAACAACTGAATTGTCCATCCACTTCAACACAAGAATTCCGTTTTTACGATCTAATTGTGAAGTATGCTCTCCGCGATTTGCTTTCTTCATTTCCTTGTTACTTTTTATACTGCAGGATTTGGGAATCCTGTTTTCGCGTATTGTTCCCGTTCCGTGATACCTCCTATTACGTAGTTCTTGTAGTAGTGTCATACTTGTGAAAATATTATCAAAATATATGTACATTTGAAGGTTTTTTACTTTATGTGGAAACATATCTAGCATCTGAATCAAGGGAGCCACACATTTTCCGAATTTTTCTTCATATTCGTTGACACCGTTTGGGGTATTCAGACACCAAGCTTTATACCCAAACCGTATTGGTTTATTTCGAATACATTGCTTGCACTCGTGTCTACCGAAGTACTCGATCATAGACTCATCAAAGCTGATATGCTGTTTTAGGTGGTAAAGTTCTAAGAATCTATTTTGTAACATAACCATAAGTGGTTTTAGTTTCCACATTTTGCCGTTGTCTGATGGAGAGGAGTTGTCCGCACAATGTAAAAATCTTGAAATAGTAAGGAATCTGTCTCTTCTCACAGAAGTATAGACATACTCGTTGCGCAGATCCCCTTGCGGGTCCCAGTAGTTGCGTTTGAATGGCACTGAGTTATATCCAGATAAAATTAGAATGGCTAAAAATACTTCTAGATCTTGTTTGACCTTTACTTCTTGATGATTTTTCGATTTCTTGAATAAGAAGCTCATAGACGTCGTTATTGAAAATTTCACAGAAGATACCATAGGGGCTCATTTCTCTATACCTACCATAACTTGAATTTGGAAAAACGACCGGTGGTTGAACTAGATCTCCTTCTATCCATTCTGTCTCGACACAAGCTTTTCTTGATTTCTTTAGCTTGGATTGTTTTTTAGCATGACTGACGTCTTGTTCAGGTTCCTCCGTTTCTTCTTCAGGTGGTTCTTCTTGGTTACTTACGACGACATCGGCACCGGCACGCAGCTGTATGTCTGATAAATTATCTACGAGCCCTCCATCTTCGTCTCCCGAATCTTCGTCAGTAAGCACATTGGATTCCGAGGGTTCCACAAATATTTGAGACACTTCCTGGTCTTCGTCACTTATCATCGACAATGCTTCTTCCATGGTTATCCCACTAGTAAAAAAAAGTAAAGAATAATAATATGGTTATTGAGTCTCCATCGCCTACATTAGCGCCTAGCGTGATCAAATGATCACAGGCAATTTACGAGCTATTTTATAAAAAATACATAATAACTAGATCAACATCAAAAACATATAGGTGAAGGTTAGGGTATATATGTTATACTTTTTATACCAAAAACAAATAATAATATTGTACCTGTAAATTGTTGTTTCACGGTAACACCATGCGGTCGACACGATAGCATAATATACACTGAACCTTTAAGAACGTGAGGTGATGTGCATAGCGTCTTATTTGATCAGCGTTGCCAGTTGTACCTAAAAATTTAAGAATAAGAATTGTGTGTTCATATGACCACGCTAGGCGGTAATGAGTTAATCATTGAAAAGATATGACGAAACATTGTTTTGGTGAATATTCATAATTCACCCTGTATATTAATAAACAAAACAAAAAGACATTTTTTAATGGTGATTTGATAATCCCCTAAGGTGCCTCTACTTATGGTAGAAGTATGTACAGGCAGTCCCAAATTCGAGGACAAGAATGGGGATCTCGCTTATATAAGAGATAGGATATAGGTTTAAATTCGGCACTTTTGCTAAATTCGATGCCGAATAATAATCTGAAAATAAATTTGAGCTAACTCGAATGGATTTGGTTTTATGCTCAAAAAACTCGAAAATTTCGATTTTCGTTTTTCGCGTTTGGCCACCTTATTATTAGGAATTTTCAAAATTCGATTAAACATTATTAAGGCAACTTTTTACGCACAATACTAATACGGTATTAAAAGTATTATGCGACGTTTTGTTTATTCTGAACCATCATCAGGTTTAGTTTTTCTTATCGGGATTAAGACATATTTTTATGGCGTTGGATGGAGAATGTTATGCTGATTTTAGCAATATATAACACTTCATGGTTTGATCGACTGCGAACTAAAATACTCTTAAATTAAAAACTAAATATTACATTATCACGATACCCATGAATCAAACAAAACTCAGGAGTTGGCTTTTGTCATGTCATTTTCGAATTGTAAAAAGGGTAATAACTGCAAGATCCTTCGTGTTAGTGTTTTAAAATTTGCAAGTTTCTTTAGAATGTTTTCAAATTCAGAAAAACGAGACATGATAAGGATATTTTATAGCTGCAATAGAAATAGTGTCAGAGCAGAACAAAGATATTTAGAGGAATATCCGGAGAGGCAGCAACCAAACCAGAGATATTTTTTAAAATTAGACCAAAATTTGCGAGAATTTGGATGTTTTCAGAAACCTCAAAATGCATATGGTAGCAGACTGGACAGAGATGCCGAAGAAGAAATGTTACATCAGGTACTATTTGTTAGTATTATGCTAATTATAAGAATTTCCACTCACTTCACTGCTAATTTCAGCAGACATTTTTTTTGGAGAGTTATGCTTTATGTTATCCATCTTAGGTTCAAGAAAATCCTTCAACATCTTCCAGAGAAATAGAGCAAACTATTGAAGTGCCAAAAACGACAGTTTGGCGAGTGTTAAAGCAACACCGTTATAAACCATTTAAGTTACACGTTGGTCAAACTCTTCGGCCTGGGGACGATATGAGACGGTTGGATTTTTGTAACCAACTTAATACCAAAATGCTGGAAAATCGCAACTTTCTCAATCAAATAATTTGGACGGATGAGTGCAATTTTTCCACTAATGGAATGTTTAATCGTAATAACGAGCACTACTGGTCCGTTGAAAATCCACGAATTAACAGGCAAATGCGAGGACAAGGCCACCGGTCCTTTACTTTGTGGGTTGGAATCTGGAAGACCATTTATTTACGAAGGTATCCTAACGTCTCAACGCTATCTCGCATTTCTAAATATCAGACCTTTCGGATGATGTTCCGCTAAACGAAAGATGGACTCTCTGGTGGCAAATGGACGGAGCTCCTCCTCATAATGCTGCGATAATAAGTGAATATCTTAACGGCGAATTTCCTGATAAATGGATGGGAAATAGGGGACCACTTAGGTGGCCAGCAAGAAGTCCAGATTTAACCCCTTTAGATTACTTCCTCTGGGACTATTTAAAAAATATGATTTATAAGACGCCACCGCAAAATATAGAAGAACTCCAGAATAGGGTTGTTAATGAACTTCGTCAAATTCCCAGGCGAACCATTCAAACAAGCGTAAACAATTGTAGAAGAAGAATTCGTTACTGTATTCAAGAAGGAGGAAACTTGTTCGAACATTTATTATAATAATTTTTGTTTGTTTGTCTGTGTAATTATTTTGTTGTTACCTATCGATAAATTTGCGTTGTCGCTATTATGACCGTGTTACATAGACCCACTTGTTTGAGTTGTTTGTTAATGTTTTTTTTTTAAATTGTTTAACTATTTTTATATTTTTTGGATGTTCTAACGAGTTTAACAAATTAAATAAGTAGAACTACTGTAATTATTCCTTGCTGGATCCAAGAAGGCGGAATTTTGTTCTTCGTATTTTTTTCATTATTTTAGTTCGCAGTCGATCAAACCATAAAGTGTTATATATTGCTGAAATCAGCATAACATTCTCCATCCAACGACATAAAAATATATCTTAACCCCCATAAGAAAAAATAAACCTGATGATGGTTCAGAATAAACGAAACGTCACATAATATTTTTAACACCGTATTAGTATTGTGCGTAAAAAGGTGCCTTAATAATGTTTAATCGAATTTTGAAAATTCCTAATAATAAGGTGGCCAAACGCGAAAAACGAAAATCGAAATTGTTAGTTTTTTGAGCATAAAACCAAATCCATTCGAGTTAGCTCAAATTTCTTTTCAGATTATTACTCGGCATCGAATTTAGCAAAAGTGCCGAATTTAAACCTATATCCTATCTCTTATAATAAGCGAGATCCCCAGCTTGCCCTCGAATTTGGGACAGCCTGTACAGGGTGTCCCAACGATAGAGTAAAGTAAGTTTATGCTTAACTAGAATTATTTGTGTAAATATTGTATGGACCATGGGGTAGAGGTAAGAAGTGTGTATTTTTTTTAAATATTGGAAGTTATACAGGGTGTGCCAGAAAAGCAGGACGTGAAAAAGTATAATTTTTTTAAATAGAACACCCCGTATTTGATTTTAGTTTTAATTCTACGTGTCCATACAAACATATTTTGTCATACAAAAGATTGGCTGAAAGTTTTAGTTCTTGAGATATTCGCGTTTAAAGATTATTATGGTCATTTTCGTGGGGTTGATGAATGGGCAATTGTTCCGTTATTTCACAATAAAAAAAATTGATATTTCGTGTGAAAAATGAGTGATATTATACTAACGTTTAGACCGAGTAGTATTTCTAATTTTCTCAACAGGGTGTTTGTTATAACCATTCAAATTTGAAAATTCTCAAATTAAAAATCAGTTTTTTTAATTGCACACCCTATATATTTTATTTAATTTTATTCGGGATTAAAAATCTATCATTTTGTCAAATATATCCTATATCTATCTTTGATAGTTTTCGAGGAATTTCGATTTTTCTCACTAGCTACGTTACATACGATACTATAACATTATTGTGGATCGTGGTAGCCATGGAAAACAATTGCGACGAAATAAAACAAACCACCTAAGCGAGAATATTAACAGTTTTTATTAATGAGAAACAATAATTCAATAATTATTCAACATTGCGTCTTAGTAAATGCTCAAATAGACGGCCTTCTTGCTGAATATACATATTGAGCCTTTTTCTCATGTTCTGTCTCACTTCGGATAACATAAGAGGGGTCACTGTGCGACAATCTTCGCGAATTCTATTTTTCATGTCCTCCCTTGTTGTAGGTTTAATAATATACACCCGATCTTTTATGTATCCCCATAGGAAAAATCCAGTGGAGTTAAATCGCATGAATTGGTGGCCATAATATAAAGCCATTACGTCCTATCCATTTCTCCGGGTATTGCTGGTTCAAGAATTCCTTACGTCCCGATAAAATGTGGAGGTGCACCATCCTGTTGCAACCACATATTTAGTCGTCCTACTAAATTGATATCCTCAAGTAACACAGGCAATTCTTCACTTAAGAAATGCAAATAGCTGCGGCCCGTTAATGGATCATCAAAAAATAGGGACCGATAATTTGGTCATTAAGTATACCACACACATTTAGTGGCCAATGATTTTGGTTTTGAACTTCTCGTACCCAAAATGGATTATCAATGGCGTAATAGTGCATATTATGCCGATTTACAGCCCCATTACTTTTAAACGTCGCCTCATCGGAAAACATTATGGAGCACAAAAGTTGTTATTTAATTGCAGCCGTTGATTAATGATATTGCAGAATTCAATTCGTCTTGCAAAATCCTCTTCTCGCAATTCTTGATGAAGCTCAATGTGATAGGGATGGTACTTATACTTCAGCGTTGTTCGATTCACGTTTGATTTGGAGGTATCACATATCGTCGCTAATGTTCTAGAACTCACTTGGGGATTTTATTGAATATTTAATAATATTTCAAGTTCTTTTCTTCATTAGCTGCCCTTTATTAACAACTTTACGTTTGAAGTATTTAACACTACCGCTAGAATCAAATCTATCTATCAAATTTTCCAAGCCAACAGTAGTAGGTATTCGACGTTCAGGATATTTCATTTTGTAGATTCGTTGTGCCAATAAAGGGTTTTTTTCAGCCTCGCCCAAGACGGATATCATATCAATTAATTCATTTGTCGAATAATCCATAATTGATACAAGAATTGATAACAAGTTAAATGCGAAAACGACAAATTTAATATGTGTTTATTTTGACAAGTAAGTAGGAAACCTTTGTATCTTAGTAACGCAATTATTATTTTCCATGGCTACCAAGATCCATGCAATGCAATGTTATCGAAAATAAAGTAGCTAGTGTGAAAAAATCGAAATTACTCGAAAACTATCAAAGATAGATATAGGACATATTTGACAAAAATGATAGATTTTTAATCCCGAATAAAATGAAATAAAAATATATAGGTGTGCAATTAAAAAACTGATTTTTTTAATTTGAGAATTTTCAAATTTGAATGGTTATAACAAACACCCTGTTGAGAAAATTAGAAATACTACTCGGTCTAAACGTTAGTATAATATCACTCATTTTTCACACGAAATATCAATTTTTTTTATTGTGAAATAACGGATCAATTGCCCATTCATCAACCCCACGAAAATGTCCATAATAATAAACGCGAATATCTCAAGAACTAAAAACTTTCAGCCAATCTTTTGTATGACAAAATATGTTTGTATGGACACGTAGAATTAAAAACTAAAATCAAATACGGGGTTTTCTATTTAAAAAAATCATACTTTTTCACGTCCTGCTTTTCTGGCGCACCCTGTATAACTTCCAATCTTTTAAAAAAATGCACACTTCTTATCTCTACCCCATGGTCCATACAATATTTACACAAATAATTCTAGTTAAGCATAAACTTACTTTACTCTATCGTTGGGACAGCCTGTACACAGTTCCTCGTGACTCACCCTGTATATTATTATTATTTGGTAAACCGATGGTAATGGAATCGTAGTCTATTTGCATTAATTTGTTTGTGAGTGGAACGAGGGTTCATATTTAAATCAAATTAACAGAGCAAATATGTACCTATTTCCAATTTCGTTAACATAGATTTGTTTTTGTATTCTACTTCGCATTGCGTAATTTGAATGTAATTGCGCACTCGTCCAATTCTTCTTGATAAAACCGCGTATTTACAGTATTTATTTAAAACAATCTTATTTAAATAATGTAGATAAATCTTGTACTTAAATAGTAATGTAGAAGAGAAACGTGAGTTATGTTCATACTTGTAAAACTTTTGCCAACATGTAAGTTATCCTACAATATGAGAGCCTAATTTATGATAACTTTAGGTTTTTTTGTACGCATCTTCAATCAAATACAAATTTAATTTATAGGGCATTCGTATAAAACCATAAAAGTTCCTCGTTTACTAAATGGCCTTAAAGTTTCCGCCACATATTAGGTTTCTGGAAGTAAGTCTAGATAAAAAAAAGAGTTTTGTATTTCCATTAATGTATCTATATGGGGAAAATATATTTTTTCTCGAAAATACATTTTGAAAAACGTAGATTTCATGCGTATTTCAATATATTTTGTATATAGCTAAACAAACATTTAAATTGACTTTTGAAGTTAAGCGAAGTGTTTTCTTCTTTGTGGTAGTAAATAACACTGGTGACTTCGATAAGTTTTGGTTAAATTGTGTATGTAATCAATGAAAATAAAATTGAATTTAAAGATGTATTATCAATATTGCTTTCTCGCAATAACACAAGTAGGAATTATTTACTTAGTGATAGTGTGCAGTGAACCTATTCATTTCTAATTAGTTTATCGAATGTGTACGTTTTTTTTTGTTTTAGTAACGTGAGTAGACTTCGTACAGACGTAACTATAGAAGTGAATTCGTGCTAAACCCAAAAAGAAATAATGTAAGTGTAATTATAAAAAATTATTACAGTAGCGTTATAAAATTATTACATTAAGCAAAAGTATGTATGTAGAGCATGATGGAATTTGCTTTTATTATTTTAGGGTTTCATATATCTAATTGTGAAAACTTGCGTTGTCGTATATGGAAGTATCGTAAATTTTACTGTCTCGCTGGATACAATCTGAGATTTTTGAAGCTTCTCGTAAATTTTCTTTTATATTCGGTCGGAGTATGCTTTGGGACTTTGAGTGTATGTAAATTATTTACGGAATTCACGACTTACATTAATTTTTATTATACAGCACAATTGCAAGCTTCGAAGAGAATAAATTTTAGTGTCTTGAATATCAGTCAGACTCTACTTAAGATTACGCTCATTTATTATTAAATCTCTAGATAAGAGCGTAGTTTTTCTCTCCCGTTCTGTCTAAATTCAATTTAGAGAGTTATCAGGTGATTGAGTATACTCTAGGTTTCCTGATTCATTTACATTTTTTCCAGTTTGTGTATCAATCAGTGACATCTATCGGCATTTTCTCGTACTACGTATCGACGCTTGCGTGAAATTTAGAGTTACCAACCGCACCCGATGGACGCCAGTACGATTACAAACATGGACAAAGACGCTTTGAAAAAGCAAATAGAAAATATGAAGTATCAAGCGTCAATGGAACGTTGGCCATTATCGAAAAGTATTTCCGCGTAAGTAATTTTTAACATTACTTTTACTTAAATTTGACGAAAATTTTATTTTTCTGTTTTTATTACAATAGTTACACTGTGTGCTATCCGTCGGTGTGCGCGTTTTAACCCCTTGCGTTATTGTGCTTAAATTTTGTTATTTTGTATTTTTTTTTTTGTATTTACTATGTACGGAAGGCAACCTAAAATGTACACAAAGCTTTAGATGAGATCATAAAGTGATTCTTGTACATAAGGAGTTCAATTTATATCCGTCTATTGTTATCATCCCTTTTAGTTTAATTAACTACCATTGACCCTATTTTAGCACTATTAACGAAGTCATACATCGATTCAACATCTTCATATAACAAAGAATGCGATCAAAGGGGCGTTAGCGTAATATCCGCAATAATTTTTTGCAAATCTTTAAAGTAAATTCTTTGTTATACATTTTTAAAATCAATACTGGTTTGTTTACAAAAAATATTTATTAACAAAAATATCAATGCTCTAAATATTAATATACATAATTAAAAGCAGTGGCGACAGGATAAAATTAATCAAGAGGAAATAGATTATTATCGGTTTTCCGTTAGTAAACATACAGGAAAAAATTATGTAAACATACAGAAATTTTAATTTCAAAAACCAATCGAAATGTGGAATCAATATTGTCATGGTAACAGAATATTTAAATAATTCAGAAGTGTTTTTCTTGTTTTCTCCATTACGTTAGGATAAACTTTTAAAACTTTTCGAGAAAGGATTTGCTTTAATACGGATCTTTAGATTACATTTTTCTTTTCTATAAATAATTCAACTAAAAATGTTGCTTTAATTACGCATTACCATGTTAAACGGTCATATAATTTTAAACACTCATTAAATGTGCGTAAACATGCTATTATTGACGTTAATTTATTATACTTTTGTATGTGGTTTATTGAGACTTCAAGCAACATGTAAATGTTTTAGTCATATTTCTTATGTTTAATGTAAGGTGACCATTTATGTACAAAGGAAATGCGAAACACGGATGCATCAACCGAAGACTCTGAGAGGTACCAAATACTCCTCAGTAAGGGGAAGGAGAGAGAGAAATTTCTTTTAAATTAGATATTTGGCAGGTTATAAAACAAAAAGAAAATCCTAAAGTACTTAGCAATACTTTGACTTCCGACCAATTTATCAGATTTTTTGCACATATTGCTGATGTGATTAGTGATTCTCTTCCAGCCCAAAAGTGAGACGCTGCCATGTATTTTAAGGATTTTAAAATGAATCCGTCTATTTGTCTTAAATAGTAACGTTTAATGAATTACGTGGCATTATTAGCGTTCTAGATAATAATAAGGCAAGAGATCCTTTTGATATTATTGTAAATATTATAAAATCTGAAGATGATACCTTAATTTATTTATATCGAAACACACACACACACACACACACACACACACACACACACACACACAAATATATATATATATATATATATATATATATATATATATATATATATATATATATATATATATATATATATATATATATATATATATATATATATATATATATATATATATATATATATATATATATATATATATATATATATACAGTGTGTCGAGATTCAATGCATGTATTGCTATATTCGTTAATATTGAAGATAGAATATCGGTTAAATGGGGAAAGTTTTAGAAATTTTATGACTATCATCATGGTAAAGTCAGATTTGAAGTAACTTTTTATTTTGAAATAATTGAAGAAAACAAAATTGTGCATTTTCTACTACCCCTGTAGCTCTTTTATTTGAAGTCTGACAACATTTTGATTTGTACATTATTATGACACTTTTAAAAGACAATTTTAAAAAAAGGACCAAAATTTATCTACAGTCATTTGTTTTGAAATACATACACTAACTATTGTTTTTCATATGGACGCCATCTTGGATTTTTACATTATCGAATAGTATTTTTTATCACCTTTTCAGCGATGTATCACATGATACGAGAATTTACTTCCAACTATCAAAAATTTAAAAAATATAAAATTGAAATAGTAGGCCTTGAGAAGGCATGGATTAATAAATGAAAAATTTATACAATTAGATTAGATTCCTAATTTCTAATAACTAAAATAAAAACAAAACCGATAATAGTAACTATCATAAAACATGCTCGATATGTCCCCCTCTACACTCCACACATTTTCTACGTTTTCATATCATGTAATACATTGTAGAAGAGGTGTTAAAATCCACTATTCGATAATGTAAAAATCCAAATAGCGTCCAAAAACAAAAGTTAGAAATGTATTAGATTTTGTAAGTAAAAACAGATAAATTAGCAAGGGTTTAAATTTTTGATAGTTCTCGTATCATGTGATACATCGCTGAAAAGGTGATAAAAAATACTATTCGATAATGTAAAAATCCAAGATGGCGTCCATATGAAAAACAATAGTTAGTGTATGTATTTCAAAACCACATGACTGTAGATAAATTTTGGTACTTTTTTAAAATTGTCTTTTAAAAGTGTCATAATAGTGTACAAATCAAAATGTTGTCAGACTTCAAGTAAAAGAGCTACAGGGGGTAGTAGAAAATGCACAATTTTTGTTTTCTTCAATTATTTCAAAACAAAAAAGTTACTTCAAATCTGACTTTACCATGATGATAGCCATAAAATTTCTAAAACTTTCCCCATTTAACCGACATTCTATCTTCAATATTAACGAATATAATACATGCATGCTGAATCTCGGACACACTATATATATATATATATATATATATATATATATATATATATATATATATATATATATATATATATATATATATATACAGGGTGTTCCAGTTTTTTGTAGCAGAACTTTAATAGTCGATAGAGCTTTCAAAATTAAGACAAAAAGTTCATATAAACATAGGTTGCCAAACGCTTAGTTTTGGTGATACAGGGTTTCAAAGTTTAAACTTTTTTTCAGTTCTTTTCATTTATCTTCAAAACTATTTAAAATAATAAATCCATCTATAACGTAATACATTTTCTGGGGTGGTACACCCTTTATCCCCCCTCCCCCGAACTTTTTTATGCGACGCCTCTAACTCTTAAAAACCAAAAATTTAGATTGTCCATTTGATTTAGGAACTTTTTTGTCTTCCGCTTTTTTTTTAAATGCATAGTTTTTGAAATAAATTAGCTGTAATCCATAAACAGCTCCCAAATGGTAAGTAAAGAACGTCTGATGCTCCCGCAAAAATAGTGTGCCATGAAAAGAACAATAAAAAAAAGAATCAAATTATGTCAAATCTCACGTTTTATTTTAAATACAACTTATGCATAAGAAAGAATTTAATTTATTTACATATTTACATATTTTATTATGTTAATTTCTTTTAAAATGTCATTTTTGTTTTCTAATCAAGAAATAGCGGATATCCATTTTATTTATGGCTTTGTAAATGGAAGTTCAGCAGCAGCAGCCCGTGAATACAGGCGAAGGTTTCCTTTTAGAAGAGCCCCGCATCATTCAGTATTCGTAAGAGTTCACCAAGAAATTATAAGTCAGGGGTTAAATAATGTGCATGGTCGTCAAAATAATAATCATAGGCAGCAAAGAAGTATTGCACGACGAATTTTGCGTAAATTCGACAGAGATCCTACAACTAGCATTAGAAGAGTATCCGTAGCCTTAGGTGGAGTCTCAAATACTACTATTCACCGAACATTAAGACGGGATCACCGATATCCTTACCATCTGCAACCTGTTCAAGGACTACAAACAGGGGATACAGAACGTAGAGTTGCGTATTGTCGATGGATTCTTGCTGAAAATAATAACAATCCAGGTTTTTTAAATAATGCTTTATGGATCGATGAATCCTGCTTCACTCGCCGTGGTGTGGTAAATTTTCACAACCAGCACGTTTGGGCACATGAAAATCCACATGTAGTTCGCCCGAGACATTTCCAACAAGAATTTAGTGTGAAGGGCTGGTATTTACAGTAATCACCTTTTGCTTTCTTGGAATTCTTAGAGAATGAACATGGGAATATGTGGGAACATATTCCCTTAAATTTAGGAAGAACGGCTTGGTTCCAGCTTGATGGTTGTCCAGCTCATTGTAGCAGAATCGTTAGAAACTGGCTGGACAACCATTATCCAGGAAGATGAATCAGTCGTGCAGGTCCAGTTCCCTGGCCGCCAAGGTTTCCAGACCTAAATCCCTTAGATTTGTTTGTGTGGGGGGTATTTAAAAGAAAGGGTGTATGCAATTCCTGTGACTACAAGAAATGAACTCATTAATAGGATTAGGGATGCGTGTAATGAAATAAGACAATTTTTGGTTAATATTCCACGTGCAATTATTCGTCGGTGTGAATTATGTATTCCACAAAATGGTTCACACTTTGAACAGTTTCTTTAAATTTACTTATTATTACGATAGCGTTTTTGTTTTGTCGTTAGGTTAAGTTTATTTGTTTTATTTATTTATTTCGTTCGTTTCGTTCTTGTTAAAATCTTAAATAGAAACTCTTTCCATTTTTTTCCAATAAATACGTATTTTTTTAATATTTATTTTGTTGTTTTCCTTTTATTTTCCTTTATTTAATTCAACTGAAAAGTTAGGAAAAAATCAGTGGAGTACTACTTTCTATTAAGAGGCAAAAAAAACGAGAGAATTGACATAATTTGATTCTTTTTTTTTATTGTTCTTTTCATGACACACTATTTTTTGCGGGAGCATCAGACGTTCTTTACTTACCATTTGGAAGCTGTTCATTTATCTCAAAAACTGTGCATTTTTTGAAAAAAAAATCAGAAGACAAAAAAGTTCCTAAATCAAATAAGCAATCTAATTTTTTGGTTTTTAAGAGTTACAGGCGTCGCATGAAAAAGTTCGGAGGGATAAAGGGTTTACCACCCCAGAAAACGTACTACCCTGTAGATATTGATAAACGTTAAACTACTCTTAATATTGAGTTTTAAGGAGTGTAATATGTGTACTAAATTTGGATTTATCATATATATATATATATATATATATATATATATATATATATATATATATATATATATGCCTTGGAAATACACGGTTTCGGAAAATATGGATATGGGCTAACAAAGATGGAATTACTGGCCTTAGTTAAAGACTACAGTGATCAAAAAGGGGTTGAATAGCGTAATAACGGATCAGAAAGGGACTGGTATGAAGGATTTATGAAAAGGGAACCAGAGCTATCTGTAAGAAAAGGCGAAACAATGAGTTCGCAAAGACTACGGGGTGTGTGGATGTGTGCGTGTGAACGTGTGTGCGTGTGTGTGAGCGTAAGAGCGTGTAAGCGTGTGAGCGTGTGTGCGTGTGTGCGTGTGTGCGTGTGTGCGTATGTGCGTGCTTACATGCGTGCGTGTGTGTGTGCTGTGTGTGTGTGTGTGTGTGTGTGTGTGTGTGTGTGTGTGTGTGTGCGCGTGTGTGTATGTGTGGATGTACGTTAGTATTCACTATAACTATAATGCGTACGTACTTGAAATTTTCTATTTAAGCTTCAATCCATTTCTCCTGGAGCTGATTAGGTTGTGGAAGAAATGCTACTGGGGAGAGGATGGCTTATTAGAAGCGGTTCTTGTTTTTTATCAAATATTTCTGAAACAGCTCAAATATATATAAATATCAAGATGTAAGTCTGAAACATTTTGATTGTTTATGTTCTATTAGTGGAGTCAAATTATCTTGAAAACATGTATTATTTCGGAATAAATAGCGATTAAATGAATTTCCTTTTTAAATTGCACCGAAACACCTTACAGAAAAAAGTTATATACTCAGATTTGTACACCGTTCTTTGAAAGTAAATTTGAAATATCTCTAAACGAGTTTTAAAGTAATTTTGCTCAAATTAATAATGTAGGAGTTTTTGAGTCGCTGAACAAGATTATGATGCCAAAAAATAAAAATTGAAAATGGCTAATCCCATATGACCGACTATTGTAAACAATTTATTAAAAAATGACGATTTTAAAAGTAATTTTACTAAAATTGACATTATAGGGGGTTTTGGGGTCCATTTTTTACACTAAAATAACAATTACATCTTATTATTTAGATTTTAAATTTCATTCATTAATACAAATATACGAAACGGTACCGTAAAGAGTGTTTTGGAAATAAGATATCTGTTAACTCTCTGCCACAAAAGTAATTAATATCGCACACTTTTTTATGACACATACTGTACACAGATAAAAACACTTTAGGAATGCTGTCATAGGTTCTTAATGAGGTGTGGTTATCATCAAAACAAAAGGAAGAATTCAATCACAACCGATAAGGGTATCCTAATATCGCACATTAGGACACCTCATCCCTCGATGCAAAAATCACAAATATAAGTCTTAGTTTTGTCACAGTTGGCACACTGTTCATGGCCGCGCTTATAACTTTGGCAACGCTTTTTTTTCTTTTTTTGTTATCTGAATACAATCTAAAACAAAACATACACTCGGCATCATTGTCCTCATTATGTTCAGAACTGCAGTCCATATCAGGGTCATGGTCGAATTCCATAACTACAACATTATCCCTTTATCCATCCTCCTAGGTGTTCCTGAGTGCTTTAGCACGATAGGCCTAATTTAGCCTGTTCAGGTCCACAATCATAAAATTAAAAAAAAAACTCACTGCACTTTGTTCTTTTGCTGCTCTCTTAGTTGTAGTCTTCTTTTGTAGTTTATTCAGATTGGAACGACTCGATTTCTCTTCTGATGCCTTACTTCTTGCTTATTTCTGTCACGCTGTTCTCTAATTCCTCTTTGTATAGCGTTCCAGTTATTAACTCAACCTGCATGAAATTGGTTTTTTGAAATAGGGTTATTTATTCCGCTGTAAGGTAGTAATGGAGTTATATCTTCAGAACTGATGTGAATATTAGGTGGTGGAGTAACTTCCCGATCATGAATAGGAGTCGACTGGGAGTTACCCGCTTCCTCTGCTGGAGGTGTTATCCTTTCTCGTTGTTTGTGAATCGCAAAATCATAGTCACGAAAAACCTGACGATCACAAGGAAATATGCCACTTTTTTTAATGCCATGGACGGCAGCTCTTAAATAAGCTGTGCTTTCGTTATCAGGAATTGGTATGAAAGTTTAAAGCAATTATTTATACATGAAAACATCGGTGTATTCGATTTGGACAGGGTTTATAATTGCGATGAAACTGATTTTTCGCACGATCCCAAAGACATAATGTTGATTGCTCCGAAAGGACAGAAACATGTATCCAAAATCATAGCTAGGTCGGGTAAAAAAATACGACAGTTTTGGCATGTGGAAATGCCATTGGGGACAAATTGCCCCCTTTATTATATTTAAAGGAAAATACGTATGGTAGAACTGGATTCCAGACAATGACTATCGAGGTACCGTATATACAGCCCAAAAGAATGGCTGGATGGGTGGGGAGTTGTTCATTAAATGGTTCAACGATTGTTTTCTGCCCTTTGGTAAACCAATGAAAGAAAGGAACAATAAAAAGGTCGTTCTCATATATTATGGAGCAGCAGTTTATACTAGTTTTACCTTATTCCAATCTGCAGTTGATAATGGAGTCGTGTTAGTAAAAATGACACGAACGTAACGCATTATATTCAGCCCCTGCATAAGTGCGTTTTTAAGTCAATCAAAAATAGCTGGAATAATGAAATGATAAAGTTCAACAGAGAATTTCCTGGACATCTGTTACCGAACAATGAATTTTCTTCAAAGATAAAAATTATTTGGGAACAGGCATTCAAAGCCGACTATCTAGTTTCAGGGTTCAGATCTACTGGGATTTTCCCCATTGATTTAAAAAAATTTTCTGAAGATGCTTTCGTTATCATAAAGTTAAAAAGATTTAAGGGCTCCAACCAAACAGTTACACAACCTCCCGAACTAAATGACGGGGAAGTACCCCTGTCCAATAATTGAGCGAACATTACAGACCGACTTGCAGATGGAACAAAAGAACCTGCTCAATTGACAGGACAGTCAGAAAGATTTTATAAGGACTAAATTAACAGAAAATGGAACAAAAAGGGCTACCGAATAGAAGAAACGAAAAAGGGTTTGCGAAAGTGTTGGAGATATCTTGACATTGGAAAAAGAATTAAGTATTCTGAAAGAAAGGGAAATAGTTAAAAAATACGTGTATAAGAAGATAAATGCAAACCCTAGTGGCACGTCCGGATCAAGCCACAAGAAATCGAAAGCAAAAGTATCCCGGAAGCAACATAAGCAATCATCCAGTAGCTCTTCAGAACCTGAAATTGATATCGAGTAGGAGAGTGAACTTGAAGCAGAAAATTTCCATGAAATGGAAATTGAAGAGTAATCTCATAAAATAGAAACAGAACAAGAAAATAAAACTAAAGAGGCACAAGCCGATCAGCCAAAAGACCAACACTATGAATTCGAAGGAGAAGAGGATAAACTAGAAGAAGAGCATACACTAGAAAAACAAGAGGATGAAGTTGAAAAAGAAAACGATAGAAATGAGAAAGGTCGAGAACATGAACAAGAAGAGGATGTAGAAGCACGCGAAATAGCGAATAACGAAAAGACTGATAACATACTTAAAACCATTACATGTGGAACATTTGTACGGATCCAGTTCGTTTATAACCATGATACTAAGAAACAAGTCATAAAATTTTTCATCGGGGAAGTTTTAGAAACAAGCTGTGATAAATAGTACAATATTAGTTGTATGAGAAATCATAAGGGTAGCGAAACTACTTTCGTGTTTCCGAAAGTATTGGATGAATGTACAGTTACAGAAGACCAGATTGTTGCTGTTCTAAAGCGGCCAAAAATAAGGAGAGGTCTTTACACATTCACATTCTAACCATAGGGGAAAAGGGCAACGTCAAAAGCCGAAAACGTTAATTTTTTTAAGAATTTTTTATTAATTTCAGAATGAATTTTACGTTGAAATAGTTTATAGAGTCATATTTTTGTTATTTTTCATCCGAATATAAAGATTTTTCACCAATTTTTTTATTTTACTTTGCCAATTGTCCGCAATACAACGCAGTTTTTAATGCAGTGTTATATGGGAGTAAAACGCCACATACGCAATTACCCCCTGGAGGTAATAGTGGAAAAAACTTCTTGCAAAAATTTTTCATTTTTTTATCGGCTAGCTATTAATTTGTTTAATTCAGAGAAATTCCTATAATGCTTGGGTCCCTAACAGAACGTATGTCAAACGGAATTTTTATAATCAACACTATACTTTTTTTTGTAGTCTTCCTGTCCTCTATTATCAGGTTGGTCCACAATTCCCCCCCCCCTCTCTCCCCTATTACTATTATTATTATTGATGCTCTCTAGTCTAAGTGACAAATGTAGTGGTTGTTTATGGTAAGATTTTAGGCGTCCCATGTCAAAAGGAAATGGCGAGCGAAACGTTACCCACTTGTATATGTTTCCATTGAATTCGTAAAATACCTGCACAATCTTGGATATACTTTTAAAGCAATTCGTTCTAAAATTATGTTTTGTCATTTAAAGTTTTTTCACTGGTCCAAATTTTATTCATATCAGAAAAAGACCTGCCCGTGGCAGCGTTGGATCCCTGGAAACACATGCACAGTTCAACAATTTTTAATGTGTTGTGTGGTATATCTTCACTCTTGAAGTGGTTAAAAAGCTCGACCCATTGTTTGTTAATAGAAACAGAAACTTCTTTCCAGTCTTTTATTTTTTGAGTGGTTGTATATTTTTTAATGGACACAATTTCATCAAAATGTTTTTGAAGAACTGTTAATGAGTTTCCAACATCTAACCACACGGGTTCTTTTTTGGCAATACCCAACGAAACAGTGTTGCGTCCACTAATAGGCAATACAGCGCTCCTAAGCAAACATCAAAATGAGATGTGGGGATAATGGAGCTGGCTACATTCTGGTACATTCAATGGTAAAAAGATTTTGGCGCTAAATTTAAATCCATATGGGCTGCATTAATAATAATAATAATATAATAATAATTTCAGATCCTAATTGTTAAATACAGAACAGTTTGTTTTTACTAACAAAACAATAAATCAGTAACAATTTAACTACAATATCAGTAATTATTAAAGTCGACTTACCATAACAAGTAATCGAATTTACATTTCAGTTAGTAATTTTGAACGAGAATAACAAAACTATTAGTGTAAAGACAATCAATTTATGCTAAAGAAATTCACTGTATTCATCATCGTCTTCTTGACTACTGTCCTCACTTTCGTCAGAAAATCCAGTGTTAACCGTAAATGACAAACTTTTGAGAACTTCGTCTACTAATCCATCTTGTTGCCATATTTCTTCAGCTGGATGTTTAATGTGATTACAATGCTTCTGCCAATCTGAAGCACCTATTTCTTCGAAAGCACTTCGAACTAACTGTTCAATTTCTATTCCACTTCAATGTACATTATTCATAGCAACTTTGTGTTTCATTCAACTCCAAATAAGTTCTATCGGATTTAAATCACAGTGGTATGGAGAACGTAACAGTGTGTGCCCATGCCTCTTTAAAAGCTCATCAACACAATAGGACCTTGCATAGTTAACTACTTTACTTTTAAGCAACATTACTAACTCGGCCTTTCGCATTTCATTAGTAACAGATATCCCATTACTTTCTAGCCACTCTCTTATCGTAGCTTTACATACTGCTTGGCTCGGTGGTTTGTTGATCTGAACGCTGTGATATTGTGCGTTGTCCATCACAACAATTCCGTTTGGTGGCAAATTCGGTATCAGTTGATTTTCTAACCATTACATAAAATTGATATGGTTCATTTCGCCGTGGTAGTCTCCTGATTTGAATATTAATAAGCTATTTCTTACGAAGCCATACTCTCCACCGGCGGAATAATTATATGTCATTGACCAGTTCGATCAGTTTTATACACTCCAGCTTCATCGTCTGATTGCCAACACTTGGAAACACCGTACGATGGATGTATATATGTCTCATCTAGGTACGTAACAGACTTACATTAGTACCTAAGCCGATAGAATAACCAATAGATAACAAATGTTATCTTAATGTATTTGCTTTGATTGTCTTTCATTTTATGAACTAAAATGTTCAGTGCAGGAAGTTTTTTATCGGCCGTGCTAACTTCATGAATTGTTCTTCGTAAGATGTCCTAATCGCAATTATCAAAAATTATTTTATTCGAACCACCGCTTCTTTGTTTCTTTGTAGGAGATTTTAACAGCCCACTTTCTGAAGGCATACATAATAATTATTGCTTAAAAATAAACTTAAGAAAGTAAAAAATAATAAAAAATAATAATTGGGTGTGGCAGGTCGTTGTTAATCATTCCACCTCTAATATTACTTATACTTCTAATAATAAATAAAAGATTTTGTGCCTTCAGCTCAGTCGACGATTAAATGGGACAAAAAAGATGTAACTTCTATCTGAAAATAAATATTAAAATACCTCGGACGACAATTTATTTTATGCAAAACAAGTAAAACGTAAATGTAATAAATGTAAAATTGGAAGCAATAGCAAGGTTTATTATAAAAATCTTTAACTCAAGTTATAAAGTAGGAAATCTAAATACTAATGTTAGTAAATCTGAATTAACTTAAAAATGCATTATAAACTAATGATTAGAAATGAAATACCTGTAGTACCTTTAAATTTTGGTTGTCACTGGTATACTCTGACTGATAAAATGCTGACGAGTACACGCTTTCCAATTTGGTTGTGCAATTAATCTTGAAATAGAAATCCCAAATAAGTAAATTCCTTTACAAAAAACAGCCCAACTTGGTTGATTTAAACGGGTTAATGTACCATTTATTTTCTGCATAGCAACAAATTTCTACTGCGTCATCCTCGTTAAATTGAAACGTTGTAGTACAATGAAATTCCGTAAAAGGAAAATTTAACGTTATAAAAAAGAAAAATAAAAATAAAATAAAAGTGCCTAAAAAAGGATAAATATATCAAACAATGAAAAAATAGGTTTAATTAGCTCTTACCGTAAAATATACGACACTTTTGATAAAAATAATCAAGAGCAAATATGGACGTTTCTCGCTTTCATTATCGTAACAACAACGACCGGCCAAAAGGTCAATGTGCAAACGAAAATGCGCCTTCAAGCTCCACTTTAAAATGTCTAAACGCATGCTTCAACCACTAAGGTATGCAATTCACATGACACAAAAATGAACGAAGTTGCCTAAATTATTGCAAATTTCAACACAACTTAAAAGGATTGTTACAACTGCATAAGAAAATCAAAGTTTGTTACAAACTTACCTTATGCGACTTATAAATGACATCAACTTTCCTGTAGCCGAGCTGCTAATTCTGTGACTTTATCGATACTAAACGTCCTTTGACCAGCAGCTTTCTGCTTATCGAAAAATTCCACTACATGTTTTATAATGTTTCTTGCTTCTGAATGCACAGTTTTCTTCCAAATGTCACCAAAAATTAACTCTAAAACATAAAATGTAAATGACACATAACTATTTTGAGGTTAAGTTTGAACAAAATATTTTAAAAAAGATTACATACCGTTTTTATCAAACGAAACTAACAATCCCTGTCTTAAACAAGACGTTTTTTTATAAAGAAAATTGAAATGCAAGTGAAAACAAACTAAATCAAACTATACGAGACGGCAACAGTGACAATAAAGAAGTAATGCGTCGCTCTGACTTATCAATCAGTTTTGTCACGGAATGTACATACTAAACGTCATTGGACGATGTTTTACCGCCACGATAGTTAGCATATATCCCGTTTTCATGTTTGCTTAGGAGCGCTGTACAAGTAGTATAAACTAAAGTCACTAGATAGAATAAAGTGGCGCAATTGGCATCCATTTTGTGGCTAAAATTGGGCGCCAACTTCAAATAGAAGTAAACAAGGATCGTTCAACTTCTATGAAATTTTATTGTGAAAAAGAATAAATTGTCACCTAATTGAAACAAACTCCATGTATCAGTTTAAATTATTTATTAAATGGAATTTTTCATTGCAAGTGTTGTACAGTAAATAATATTACGACATTGTGGAATGTTATTTACAATTTCAATAATTACCTGTAGGGAACCGAAATAACCTTTCCCGTCGGCGACAAACACAATAACTTGGCATCTTTACTGTTTTCCAGCACAATTCCCAACTTCCAAAGCTTTCCACGTGCACACGTTCGCGGCTAACAGAACGACTAATAATATAACTGAAACCAAAGTCAGTTCAGTTTGACAGCTTGGTGTTAGGTCGTTTGACGCGTTTCAAATGCACGTCATATTCTCTGTCAGGCAGCCATGTTGTGGCCAGAAAATATAGTTCTCTCTCTAGCACATTGGAACATGCATTTGCGCTACTTTATTCTATCTAGTATTTAAGATTTTTCAGATTCCATTTGCAGCACACATTTATGACGTGTAGAAGCGTGTGACTGAAGAAACCATAACCAAACTTCAAACAAATTGTTTTTAAATCTAATAATCAATGTGGTACATTTTTCTTGAGAAGGAAACTAACTCTATAACGGTTTGAACATTTTTAATATTCTTTCTATCAGAGGTGGCAGTGCTCACCATCTAGTTTTACTGCATCCAAACAGTTTTTGGAATTCCACATTAACAAATTTCCAAATTTTTTTATTCATTCAACTTGAACAGTATAAATGTAGAAATAGCTATAGGTATTCACAATAATGGCTTCGATGGCAATAGACAAGCAGTCTGTTGATGTTTATGACAGACGTTATTTTGGCATGTCTTGCTGCTCTTCCAGAATTACAATTAATGTTGTCAGCGCACATTGGCATTACTTTTGTAGTTAATTCGAATTTGTTTTAATAATACATTCGGATATAATGCCTAAAGTTTCACCCGGAAGATCTATAACTTCCCGGAATCTGAACAATCGGTATAGATTGTTAGAAAATCGTTTCTTATGGAGCTTAATGATTATTTTTCTAAAATGTGAAGCACCATACCTTTAGATTTGGTTCTAGCACATGCAAAGTTTTGTTAGCAGCCATTTTTTATTATCTTACTAGTGAAATCCATAGAACGAAAGGACTGATTGTGGATCACGTTGTGGTATGTCCAAGTACTTAAAAAATCTGGAACACTGGAGCTGTGGTAGGATCTGTAACAAATAATACACCCACGTACCACACAAAATTAAAAAACACCGAACGCGTATCAATAGCTACGGTATCATCATCAGCGGTCGACAAAAGTGCTAGGAAAGGCTGTAGAACTTGTGATGTCATTCTATTGTGTCTTATCTGAAAGTCGCGCTATCTTTTTCGTACTTTCTACACTTTGATTAATTCCTTCTAAACAATGAAACGTCAGAAACGGAGCAAGATGTTCTTTGTAAATACGAAAGATTTCGTAATTTATTGCAAAAGTTACATATACGAAATGATGTGTTTAACAAGGAGACTATCCCGTATAATACGGGACATTTAAATTGATCAATTTAACACACTCACATCATAATAAATCTCTTCAACAATATAATAGGCTACTCGTCACATTGTTTGCTAGCTATCGAGTTTGACGTCTGTTATAAACGACTAAATGCTCATAAATAGTCAATCACATACATAGTTACAATATTCACAAGGGTGTAATTTAAAAATTGTTTCACTTTCACCTTTACCGTTCACTATTGTCTCATTAAGATTGGTGTATAAATAAAGGTTTTAGATGTTACAGGTCTTAAAAGATGATTGGTATTATAAATCGGAAATATTTTGTACGTCTGAAATTGGTGCACGAAAAAACTTACACATCACAGATTCCAAACGATTTGCAAAAATGTGAAGATATCAATCTTTGCTCTTGTTCATTGAACATTGGAAGGGAATGACGCTGTTATAATCATGCGTTTTTAAGTCAGTCGCATATAGTGAGCGAGCCAAAACGGTCGCATTAAGAAAGCGAACAGAGGGGAGTCACATAAAATAGGCGATCCGAGTTTGCTAGGTATCGGTCCGCTGCAATAAGTGACATTGTATAGTCACGTAGCCCGATAAAGAGTGAAAATTATAAATAATAATTGATTAACGGTGATAGGAGAGAAGTAGAAAATTACCTTCCTGATTAAAATCATAAAAAGTGCAAAAATTGGCAATTTGGGTGTAATAGAAAGATTGCGTAATAGTTTACAATAGCGTTGTAAGTGCTTGTTGAAAGTGTCCTAAGTTGATGGTTTAATAGCTAGTGATGTACCGGGTGGCCAACTAAGATCCGGCCGTCGGCCATATCTCAGGAATGGATTATGGCACAGGTTCGGGAAAAAAATTTTTATAACAAAAGTGGCTTCGAGAAACGCCTGGAAATTATTTTCAGAATTGTATGTCCACCGCTAGAGGGCGTATTTGACAGTTAAAATTTTAAAAAGCAAAATTTTTCAAAATTTACTCAATTAAGGGGCATATTAAATATTATAATCAGATTCCTCGACAAATTCTGCATATTTTTATTTGACAAGTTTTAGTCTATCTCTTCAAATAAGGCGTGGGGGAGAGTGGGAACCTTGTTACGAAAAAACGCCTTTAATTCAGGTTCTGCTTGACCGATTTTAGTAAACTTGATGTTGTTTGAAAGAGCTTTTGTTGAGCAATAGAAAATTTGTAAATTTGAAGCAATCTGATTAATAACATAAATGCTAGAGGGCGCTGTTTAATATTTTTTTAATATTGTGTTTTCTCTTTACAATTTTAAATGGAAGCATAAAAATTTAAGCAGGTCTTTAAAAAGTAGACTAAATTAGTAATAAAACAGTGCAAACTGCAAGTCGATATCTTTTTCCTCTCTTGAGATATCGTAAGAAACAGGTAAATGGCGGGAATTGTTCTTCCAACGTTTAGTAGGCTAGTTCGCGTTAACGGAAATATTAAATTTAGCCTGGATGAAAAGATCTTAGATTGGTCTGCAGTAATTTAAACTGTTATCATACTAATGTTATGGTTACCGCTAGATTACTTAATGTAATGCTGTCGCTACTAACAATGAGAACAAATTATAAAATAATAATGTGATAAATCTAACATTTTTTTAATTATATAAGAATGTTATATTTGTTTTCAAGCGATGTGTTAGTAAATCAAAAGCATAAAATATCAATAAAAACCGATATTTGCCGAGCAACACAAAATACAGTTTAAAATATGAATTACGATTTACTGATGACAACAAAATTAGTAAAGAGGGCCATGTAAGATATAAAATAAATTCCCTGTTGAAAACAAGCAAGCTATGATTTTCACGCATATGTCAAGAATTATTCATCGTGTTGCATTTAATAGACTTTCTTTATATTTTCGTACCAAAATGATTCTTACAAATGAAGAAGCATTTGATATGTTGGCAGTATATTTTGAATGTATGAGAAATACAACCGTTGCTACTAGAGTGTATGCACTGCAGTACTCAAACAGACGGTATCGCAGCAGAAGAGTTTTTCTCCGACTCGCACACCGTGTACGTACTACTGGAAATGTGAATCTTCTTGTGTACCGAAGACAACGCAGAGGTAGAACAGACGAAAATGTAATTGATGTTTTAGCTTATGTAAATGTTAACCCTCATTCAAGCACTAGAGCTATAGCTAGAGACTTGAGTATATGTCGAACTACCGTCCAAAATATTTTAAGAGAACACAGGTGACTACTTATTTATTAATACATGTTCTATTCGGTATTATAATGATAAAAATGTTTTAATTTTTTTTGTTTGTCGTTATATGTGTCTCATTATCATGCCGAAAATGCCATTACATCAAAGTTAACTTGTGACAACATAACATGACTAATGTATTTCCAGCCATTTTATGTCCTGTTTCAATAAAACACCAAATTATTTAATGAAATTATCTTATGCTATGTGAATAGATTTTAACTAACAACATGATAATTAAGTGAGGCAAAGTAAAGTAAAAAGGTATCAATAATAAAAAATAATGAGAGACCGGGCGAAAAAAATTCGTAATAACATTACGAGACTTAATGCATTTAAAGTCCTTTTTCGTTTACTAACAACGAAGGACCTCAATGTGTCTTATTGATCTGATTACTTTATAATATATACTATTTTAGATTGCACCCACATCACATGGTCCTACACCATAGTTTGAATGCTCAAGATTTCGATACCAGGTGGGATTTTTGCAACTAGCTCTCAAATATGATACACGACGATCCTGAAATACTTTCACGAATTATGTGGACAGATGAGGCTACTTTTCATAGTGATGGTAGTTTAAATCGACATAATATGCACTACTGGTCCAACATCAGGGTCGTTGGTCTGTAAATGTGTGGTGCGGGATTCTAGGTGGAGAAATAATTGGGCCTTTTTTTTTAATGAGACTGTTAATGGATAAAGATATTTAGATTTTTTAAGCAACGAATTGCCACTTTTTTTAGAAGACGTACCCTTGGCCATTCGTCTTGACATGTTCTTGCAACATGATGGGTGCCCGGCACATTATTCTAGAGATGTTCGGAATTTCTTAGATCAATCACACCCTGAAAGGTGGATAGGACGTGGACGTTTATTTATTTGACCATCAAGGTCTCTAGACCTAACTTGTTTAGATTCTTATTTGTGGGGGCGAATAACAGATCTCGTTTATGCCGATAGACCCACAACAAGAGCTGACATGATTGAAAGAATACGACAGACAATACGAAGTATTTCAAGGGCAGAAATTGAAACTGCTGTTCTCTCCACTCGTCAGCGATTGATTTCATGCATTGAAAATGATGGACGACGTTTCGAACATCTAGGGCGACACTAATTACGTAGTTATTTATTTAAGTTTTTATTGTTAGATTTATCACATTATTATTTTATAATTTGTTCTCATTGTTAGAAGCGACAGCATTAAATTTAGGTAATCTAGCGGCAACCAGTTTAAATTACTGCAGACCAATGTAAGATCTTTTCATCCAGGCTAAATTTAATAATTTCCGTTAACGCAAACTAGCCTACTAGACTTTGGAAGAACAATTCCCGCCATTTACCTGTTTCTTACGATATCTCAGGATAGGAAAAAGATATCGACTTGCAGTTTTCACTGTCTTATTACTAATTTAGTGTACTTTTTAAAGACCTACTTAAATTTTTATGCTTCCATTTAAAATTGTAAAGAGAAAACACAATATTAAAAAAATATTAAACAGCGCCCTCTAGAATTTATGTTATTAATCAGATTGTTTCAAATTTACAAATTTTCTATTGTTTAACAAAAGCTCTTTCAAACAACATCAAGTTTATTAAAATCGGTCACGCAGAACCTGAATCAAAGGCGTTTTTTCGTAACAAGGTTTCCACTCTCCCCCACCCCTTATTTGAAGAGATAGACTAAAACTTGTCAAATAAAAAATATGCAGAATTTGTCGAGGAATCTGATTATAATATTTAATATGCCCCTTAATTGAGTAAATTTTCAAAAATTTTGCTTCTTAAAATTTTAACTGTCAAATACGCCCTCTGGTGGTGGACATACAATTCTGAAAATAATTTTCAGGCGTTTCTCGAGACCACTTTTATTATAAAAATTTTTTCCCGAACCTGTACTATAATCCATTCCTGAGATATGGCCGACGGCCGTTCTTAGTTGGCCACCCGGTACAATAAGACAATCGACCCAATTGATAGATCGGTATATAAAGTGTAATAACTAAAAAACATTGATAAAGAAAGTATGGCTTCCCGCAGTTTGTTGCGCATGCCGTTTGTGATTAAATTTGAACAATTATGTAAAAACTGTAAAGTATAAATATATCGAACAATTATTTACTAAAATCATTAACTGATGAAAGAAAATTAGAAGCGTATTTAGCCACACAAAATTATAAGGAAAGTTAAGGACAACAATCGAGAAACGGTGCCAGAGTGCCGACAGGTGATATCATCGGAAGAGCAGGCTCTAACCTATCTGAGGCCCCTTATCATCGGCCAAAGAAACTCCATCAGTTTTGCAACGAAAATAAGTAACCGTACCTAAATGTTTTGTTTGTGTTAATAAATAAAATTGTTTTGTGTGTTTGATTTCTCGAAACTTTACATTTGGCTGTCACAATTAAACGAAAACAATAGTTTAAATCTTCCCATTCCTTGTTTTCGACGTTCCAGATTCATTTCGAATAGTTATTTACAATATTTGAGAGCTCTGTGACACAAAACAATTAATAAACAAAATAAACACTTGGCCCCTTTGTTGTGAAAATAACCGATCGCTTACAGAAAGCGCCACCTATCTGTCTGATTTGTTACGGAATTAGTAATCCTGGCACTTTGCCCGTTTGATGGGACATAGTCGATAACACATAGAACCTTTGTATATAAATATCTAATTTTTCAAAAAATTGGCACTTAGCCCCTTCCTTACTTCTACTCCTCAATTAAAAAAGAAACAATCGAATTGATTGCATTTTACGTCCAGCATAAAGACTCTTGTTCGAAAACTGTGTAATTCACTTAATTATTATTACGCTATACTAAGTAAGTAATTGCCTACATTTGAACGCATTTTAAATTGCCAATAAAAATCGTTTTACCCAACACAAAGATATTATTCAAATTACAGTCTTTTATATGCTATGTCAATATTGGTAAGTGCTACTTTAGTTGATTGCATATTGAATATGTTGTTCTCACTCAATTTGTATAATGCGTTTATTTACTTTGTTGTGTAAATTATATTCGGGGTTAAATAAGTACTTCAGGAATTATAGTCTAGTAATTATTAGAACATTATGCAATACACACATTTTTAAGGACCCTTTCTCCATGTCTAAATATTCATTCTTTCCTAAATGTGTGTTTTTTATATTAATTACACTGAATACTCCGTTTGCTCTCACTTTGTGTAATACATTTATGATTTAGTGTTATTAAACCTATACGACGTTCTTTTAAGTGTATTGTGTTAATTTAAATGTATATAAGCTTTTATTGCTACCGTATGTAAATTAACTGAATTAATTTAGTAAACAAAATCGATATTCCAGCGGCTTGAATTATAAATTTAGAAAGTAAATTTAACATTTATGTTAAAGTCGCTTTATTTTCGTTATTCAATGTTGGATTTACTTCGCACTTATTTTTACATCTTTAAGCGCAATTTTAAATTAAATTTACAAGACAATATGTTTAATTTATGTATAAATTCTTGTTTTCATTATTTAAATAAATTCATATAAAAGAAAATCTACACTAATTAAATCAGCGTGCGTTTTATTTTCTTCTTATATTCTTAAGTTTCAACATCTTTAATAAGTTTTATCAAACATTTTTACCGTCCAACCTACACAAAGAGAGGATATAAAGTTACTTCTTAAACCATTGGCAAACAAAAGATTTACGATCTTTTTAAGCTGTTTTGACTTCAACATGTCAGGTGGCGCTGCGACGCCAAGTAACACCATTTTTTAATGGAATAGGGCATTGAAATTATGCTCATTCTAAAGGCATTTCCATGTAGTATACTCCCCTAGAATGTTTTTAAGCTATCCCAATTTTTTTATAAGTTATAGCCAATAAACTTGTTTTTCCTAACGATGTTTGAACCTACACTAGCAATGCTGCAGTTAATGCGAAAGTGCGGTTGGATGGGTAGCTACAATAAGTGTGTGATTGGCTTTCTTTTGCACTCTGTGTGTTGGCATACCTGCTGTAAAGGTCTCGCAAATACTATCGTTTGGATCTTGTATAGCTGGTCTAATCATGTATAGTTTAATAATACAATTGATCATAATTTGTAGTGTGTCTAATTTCTTAACTTATTTTCTAGTATTTATTATTGCACTGATAAACACGCAATATGATTTCTTAGTGTTATAAAGACAGTAATGCTAATAAAATGTTAATGTTAAATGTTAATAAGGAGAGCCAGTTCTGATTCGGAGGATTATTCCTAGCCCTTAATTATTAGGGCCGTTCCATTATCCGCCACCTATGGACCCGCCGTGTCCCGGACTGGCTAAAACCGACAGGTGTTAAGCCGCAGAACATGTTTTGTTAACTGTCATCACACCATCACAGACCACTCACCTATCACTCTATTTACAATACTATACAATTATATTTACGATATTTTATACAGTTCTACGATATATGCATTACTGGCACATCAAAGTATAGTGTTCATAGAATACTGTAGAATCATTTTTACTGCTAGGGGTGAGGAGAGCACCTTAGAACGGGGGCACATTTGAATGGTAAAATTGTAGATGGTTAGAAACGAAATACCGGATTTTTTTCGAGTTGCCTATTATGTACTTAACAAGTGACAACACGGTGATAGATCGGTCGTTCCCATGCTTGTTTTTTATATGGATGTTTTATTTGGTGACAGAAAATTACAGTATTGGACCACACAGTTTGTTAAATGTTTTTGAACATACGTGAATTTCTTGCTCTGTTGCTACTTTATAGTGTAATACTATTCTGAAGAAGTCGTTTCTGAAAGGCAAAATTAACCCAGAAGTTGTTATTTTTATGTGAACATTTTGTTGTTGTTGGGGCACTATTGAACAGTTCGCCTGAAGCACCTTTGAACATTGTTCAACGGTGCCCCACACGAATGTGTATATGTATAGATTGCATATTCATCATGAGAACCTGAAAAATGAAAGAATATGTTTGTTGTAGTGTCTTATAGTGGTCAGAAATTACATAAAAAAACGAACCAAACCAGCATTTGCCAAGGAGGACCTGCAAAAAGCGATAAATAACGTAAAGAATAAGGAGTTGTCACTGAATAAGGCAGCTGCAGTTCATGATGTGAGTCACACTGCTCTTTTTTATTGATTAAAGAAATTAAGAGAGAATGGTGCACCACCAGAGCGTTCAGAGAGTTATTCTTCGAAAAATACTTTCAGACAGGTATTTACTAATGAACAAGAAGAGCTTCCCGTTTCGTATCTTTTAAAATGTTCTCGTATGAATTATAGTTTAACATTTAAACTATTACAAAAATTGGCACATAATTACCTATTGGTGTTAGGTAAAAACTTTCCAGAAACATGGAGGAAAAATAACACTGCTGGTCTGAAATGTGTTCGTGGATTCATGAAAAGGCGTTTAAATCTGTCTTTAAGTAAACCCGAAAATACAAGCCTCTCAAGGGCTACTAGCTTCAGTAGAACAAACGTTACGGAATTTTATCAGAATTATGGTCGGACTCTTCAAAAGAATTCTTTCACAGCTAGCATAATTTTCAATCTCTATGAAACCGGTGTGATGACTGTTGTTCAAGTTCCGAATATAATTGCTGAAAAAAGAATAAAGCAGGTGGGACAAGCCGTATCCGGGGAGTGTGGAACCCTTGCTACTATGGTCGGAATTGTCATCAGGGAACACTGTACCCCAGTTTTTATATTCCCTCGGGTAAGATTTCACGATACCTTCATGAACGGTGAGCCACCAGGTAGCTTAGGTCTGGTCAATAGTCCCAGCAGCGGTTGGATCGCTTCATCACTATTTCTCTAAACTATGCAGCATGCAGTGAATCACACAAAATGCTGTAAAGATAGTCCAATTTTACTTCTTTTGGACAATCACGAAAGTCATTGCTCAGTGGATGCAATTAAATAGCGAAGGAAAACAGAATTGTAATGGTCACTTTTCCCCCGCATTGGACCCATCGGTTGCAGCCATTGGATGTATCTGTAGTGGGTCCCTTCAAGGCAAAGTGTAAAGTAGCTCAAAATGATTGGATATTGTCACATCCCGGCAAGACAATTACCATTCACAATGTTGCTGATCTTTCAGGTAAAGCATTTCAAAATGCTTTCACAATAAAAAATATAATGGCTGGTTTTCGCAAACCACATATCCTTTTGATAGGAATGCATTCACAGTTGAAGATTTTGATGCATCAAGTGTCACTGATAGACCCAACGTAGACCTGTCTATATCCGAACAACCATCGTGCAGTTCAGCATTGCTTAAGGTAGATAGTACACAGAAAAATGATGTGTCTCAGTTATCTTATATGCCATCAATGGTTTCACCAGAAGCCGTACGTCCATATCCCAAGGCACCGCCTAGAAGTGAGAACTCCCGGGGAAGGAAGAAGGTTCGATCAAAAGCTCTTACTGAAACCCCAGAGAAAGAGGAATTAGAACCACAAGGGATTCAGAAGTAGAAGATAATTAAGGTCACAAAGAAAGTGTTCGGTTTAATCACTGAAACGTCTAGCGATAGTGACTGTTTCTTCATTCGTGATGACTCTGATGGCCCGTTGTCAGAAGTAGATGAAGATAGAGAATCGGCTGATGAAGTTGATTATAGAAATTTATCAGTGAATGACTACATAATTGTTAAATTCTGCACTAAAAAAACTAAAGTGCATTACGTAGGTCAAATAAAACAAAAAGTTGGCAGTGAGCTACAAATTCAATTTTTAAGGAAGAAAGGCCTGAAATTTTATTTTCCTTGTGTAGAAGACATTCTTAATGTAGAAGTTGGAGATGTAGTTCGCCAGTTACATTCTCCTTCGAATACAAAAGGAACCGAACGGACATCATCACTAATGTCATTTAATATTGATCATTCGCAGTTTAATTTTAGGTAGTGCGTTAACATTAGGTAGCTAATACTTGAATGACATGTAAAACGCACTTTGTTTGAATTATAGTTTACGAACTATGTCTTTTATTATTCATGTTAAAATGTACCCCAACCATTGTTGAAAGGTACAATATGGGGAACAATTGAACAGTCGTAGCGACCTTAAAAAAATAATTGTAATGTCAAAGAATCGCACTAAATATAGAATCTATTTATTGGATATGAAACAATATATATGAGCATACCACTGTCTATCCAATGATGTATTAATATGGATATAATCTAATTATTTAAAAAGTGTTGAAAGGTGCCCCCCTCTCCCTTACTGTTTTATTCAATTCAATCTCGTCATAATCATAAATTATTGTGTCTACATTAGGACTGTATATTGCAGTATCCACACATGGCAGAACAATTAAGTCAGACTTTCCGGCACCCACAATGTTTAAGACAATATGTGTTGCAGCTTCAAGACACGAGGTGCAGAAGGTCATCAGGTGCAAAGGATTTGGAACTTAAAGTTTTCCTGTAACCTCCATTTTCTTTCATTTTTTCCAGCCCAAATCTGTAGCTTCCAATCTGTTACTATGCCATGTCTGGACTTGTAGGTAAACCCTGAATAAATGCTGATGAGCAGCTTCAGAAGTTGGCGGAAGCTTTGCGAGGTCGAAATTCGATCTAAGTTGAGATTTTTTGGCAAGTTTTGTGAACATGAAGTAACGAGCTTCATTAAGGTTCGAGTGTTTTCTCTGTCCGTAAAGAGTCAAAATAAAATTTTCGCCGTTTGATTTCAACTCTTCTTTCGGCGCATCTTGACGTATAAACACTGACTCTTGTGTTTGAGCTTCCTCTGATTTTTGTACAATTTCTAAAGATTTAATTTTTCCCAGACCATAGCAAGAAGATCTTGTGTCACAACCTGTTACTGCATAAGCAAACAGCATAAGCTTCCTTTTATCGTTCACCTGATGGATGATTTTGGAGATACTGTAGTACACTTTTCCGCCTAATCTTCCAGTTAACTGTTTACAAAAGTGAATTGCTTGGTTCTCAGTCGCTTGCGCCCCCAACAGCGCCAATAAACCAGTGTCTGTGCCAAACACTATAACATTTTGTTGTGATTTTAATTCTTCTACTGCAGTCATGACAATGGAAATATCAACATCATCTTCCGCAATAATGATTTTGTCCCCAACATTTTTAAGCTCTTCAGAAACTAGAAGTATAAGCCTTTTCTTGTTTCTTTTGGATCTTTACCATATCCTTTCTTTATAAAGTCAGTGTTCCAAATCACTTTCCTGTCATTGTCTTCATAGCAGTAAAACCTATTCCATAGGCTTGGTCACAGTTGACTGGCTCATCACTGATTAAACCAGATTCTAGCGAAACTAGCTCTCCAGATTCCTTGTTAAATGGATTGTGATGTCTGAAGTAAATTTATCAATATCAGCTTGGTTTCTAAGTGGTCCTGATTTTCTAAGCTCAACAAATTGTTCACTGTAGGTAATAGATATGTCTAATAATTCTAAGGCTTCGTTAATCTTGATGAAATATGGTGTCCCGAGAATCCATTTATTGATGAAGATTTTAAACATCTATCTGACATTGATTACTGTTTTTGTTTTTAGAATGTTGGCTATTCTCGTTATGTACGTATTACAGTAGAGTTTGCCTAATTATCCTAAAATGTCTGATGTGGAATAACATGCGACCGTCCAACCTACAAAGTGAACATCGAAAGAAATGAAATAATTTTATAATTTTGTTAGGATAATTACGCAATTTATTTTTTAATATGTTCATAACGAAGATAGGCAACATTGTAAAAACAGAAACAATAATCTTTGCCAGATGGACCTTTAAAATTTCATGTCAATTAGATCCCTAATTTAAAAAAAAATTCAGTACCTTCCGCAGCTATAAAAATATCGATAAAGCGATTTAACATTTTCAATCTTATTTAGCTAATTTTTAATGAATTTTTATATTATTATTATTATTTTTATATCTTTAATATATGGATATGTTTCAAAAATATTTGACAAAAACCAAAAACTAACAGTAATAAACCGACCCTTTCCGCCGCTGTATTTCTTCCAAAATCTACACAGCTCCAGGAGAAATGCAATTAAACCTTATATACATATTTTCAAGTACGTATGTATTGTGATTGTTAAGCTAACATACATTTACACACATACCACACACGCGCACAAGCACGTGCACGCACACGCACACGCACACGCACACGCACGCGCACACGCACGCACACGAACACGCACACGCACACGCACGCGCACACGCGAAGGCACAAGCACACGTACATCACGCACAAACAAGCGCGGGCGCGAACACATACACACACAGACAGAGACATCATGACCGTTTTGTCGAAACTTGGTCAAACATTGTGAAATGATAAAAGTCGATTTAGCGATAGTGAAAATGAAGTCTATTTCGTAACATTCTATACCTACATATGTATATGTAAGTTGGAAGGATAAAAAATGATTATTAAAAAATTTTGTTTTTTATAATTTCCACTTTGTAGGTTGGAAGGTCGTGTGTTGCTCCGCAGTAGATATTTAACGTGTAAACTTAAATAAAATATTACACTTTTTCTTTAAAAACGTATAATTTAAAAGACGATCTTTTTAATGTTACGTATCTGTCTGTCTTAATCAAAGAGTGTAATATAGTTACACTTAAACTAAATTTTGTTGTAAGATTAATTAATTAACTTTAAATTCAAAATTAACGGCGTCTTTTGCTTTTAACATTTGTTATTATAGAGTTTATCATGATATAAGGTGTCAGAATTGAGCATTAGACGTTGTGGTTGAGCACTTTGTATACTTTCGTTTAGCTGTCTGCAGCTTAGGTTCCATGAAATCATGAGTTTAGGAAATTGGCAATCTGGCAGTCGCCATTGGAAAGTTCGAAAGCATTAACCATAACATAAGGAGATTCTAGATTGGTTTTATGCATTTTTATTTGACTGAAAGGAACACTGACTTCCTAAGCTTAGCGAACCTAGCTGTTGAACATTTATCGTAATAATTTGGCATGATACCGTGTTAAGTGTTGAGTAAAGAAGACGAAATTACGATGTATTTAAGAGGTTCAAGTTAAAAAGAAAAAGAAAAAAAGAAAGTACCCTGCACGGTTCTTATGGAAAAAGAGTACCAGTCGAATTGGCTAAAAATTTAGTATAATGTAGTTTATGATGTCATGAACAAATATCTCTATAGGTACAACGAGATCTAATAGACAGTTTTTGAGATGCAGGGTGTTAAACATGCGGAGGCAGGATTTGGAAAATCAATAATGTGGCGATTATTTTGTTACGAAAAGTTAAGGATAATAATTATAATCTTAACATTATCGACACGAGATGTAATGAGAAGTTCTAAGACTCCGTATACAGAGTGATTATTTTTCTAGTAGCCAATGTTAAGATTTGTATGTAATTCTTTGAACAAACTCAGTCAAACGCAAAAACCCGTACACTTGCAGAATAAGTAAATACCATTTGGGTGATCTGAGGTTACTATTATACAGAGTCACTCAAAATTGTCTTTTTTAGTTGCACAAATATAATATGATTTTGTAGCTCTTGTCTATTTGTTGCTATAATCATCTAGAATCTAAAACTAAACCTAATGAACAATATTTTGTGGCTGTAGTCTGTTCGCTATATCTTGAACGGATCCCATTAATTGGGTTAAGGGGTAGTGGACCCCTGGTTGATGGCGTGGGTACCCCAAAAACCATATTACACTAACAATATGTGCGCAAGTACCGACAGTTCGAGCACCAGATTTACAGGTTCCGTAATAACCATCTATAGCTTCTTCTTCATTAGTTATTCCTTCATTATTTGCTGGTCGGTATGAAATCTCCACAGTTGATATTTAGCTGCATTTGTAATACCACAGAATACTCTAACCCGTAAAAGCCCTGGCCATGGTAGTTTATTGAAATCTCTCAAAGTTTCAAACTGAAATTCTTGGGATCCCTCTGTAATTTGTTCTGGACATAAGACTGTGCCAACTTTACTTGATAAATTTCAATTGTGAGCGTTTTTATAAAGTCAAGCATCAGAATCTTGCGACTGTTGAGCAGCTAAACGCACCCACCTTTGAGAATTTCTAGTATTCAGATTCTCTACCTCAATTAATGCTGGAACGACATTTGGTTCTCTAGCCTTTTCAAGTAACCTTTGAGCCAATTGTGCAACGGCTCTTTCCATTGGGATAGAAGAGCGATACCTATTAATTATCGCTCCAGTTATACGATAAAAATCCCCTAGGTGGGAAAGATGTAGGATTTGAATATTTTGTAGTAGAAACATTGATGTTATGTGGCGGCTTCGTGTTTCTACTATCCATCTCAAACGGAGTCGTTAGCAACTTCGGTTGAGAGGTCAGCATAAATATTGGCATTTTATGCACAATGCCTAGGTGTCCAAGTATTTCAACAGCATCCACTATTAGAATATGATTTTCCTGGAACCATCTTCTCATTATATTGGGTACTACTATTATAATAGGTTTTAATAAGTGCCGGCCTTTGTGTACACAATACGACTGCCACAAAACTCTCAAATTGCTACTCTTTTGAATGTAGCTGTACCATAAATGAAAGTGATTTCTCAAGGAATTTGTAGTTCTGAAGTATGTAGTACCTTAGCAAAGTCCGTAACATGTCTCTCAATGCAATTTGCTCTTGTAATAGCATTAAATCCTATTTTCTAACAAGAATAACGGCTAGACTTACTGCCTGTTGACTTGAATAGCCAAACGTTACACCCACAAAATTATCAGAAAGTCCCTGACGCATTTTGCACAAGAACATCAAGAAACCTTTTTTACTCACATATCTGTAATGATCTTCTCATAGTTCTAAAAACTGTTGTTTATTAACTGGGTATAAACAGTCAAATTCACTATCACTTAAAGTCTTAAACTATCCTCGTCAGATTGTTTTGCTACATGACGAATCCTTGTAAAAATGACACAAGTTCTCTTATTCAATAGGGCTGGTTGATGTAAGGCAATCCAATTAACAAAGCTTGTAAAACATATTCATGCTCATCTGAATGATATGCACATGATTTAACCTTTTTTTTTCAAAATGAAAACATAAGCCCTACATCCGTCAGATAACCTACGAACATCTTCATCGCCGTTACATATCAAACACGTACTACTTCTAGTTTGCGTCAATACATTTATCCTTAAACAATTAGGTTTTCTTCAATAGCAGATATTTCATTGTGGATTAACTGATTGCAATTGGTACATATTTTAGTACGAGCATTTACGTCAAGAGGAGGTCTAAAAAATTCTTCTCTTTTAGTTATAGCTATTTCTATTTATCTTATTCTATATTAAAGTAGATAATCTGCTGTATTAAACCAAACTATAAGTTAATAGTAGTACCCCGGCACATGTCGCCGCCATCTTGAACTTTCTGGGGAAAACCCTCCTTTCACTTTTTTATACGCCCACATGGGGATGGTATTTTTTCACCCCTATGGTTTCTGTTCGCAGGGCATTTTCAACCCTTGATGGAATTTTTACCCTGATTTGATTGTATTAAGAAAATTTTTATGGTTTTTTGACGGAGGCCATTTTCAACCCTTGATGGAATTTTCACCCTAATTAGAGCGCTTTTGGTTGTGTTAAGAACTTTTTTGTCGGTTCACACCTATGGATTCTTTTCGGCGGTCATTTTTATCCCCTTGATGAAATTTTCACCCTAATTTGGTTGTGTTAAGAGCCTCTTTGGCAGTTTAGCCCCTGGAAGGTAGGCAAATGCGTGCGCGTATTATGTTAAATAAAGTGCCCTAATGCTACATCATAAGACAGCTATAAGGACTTGTGTCAGGTCTACACCCCCGGCTCCCATGACTGAAAATGGTATTATAATAAGGGGACCCTGATACTAACGTGTAAGACAAGTGTAAGAAGTATCATGTAGGCCTTCGATCTTGCGTTAAGGCCTGCGCCCCTATCGTGGCCCCTTGGCGGGAAATTTGAAATAAGGGTGCCCTAATGCTAACTTGTAAGACACGTTATATATAAGTGCAGAAACTAGCTCTTGGGCCTTGACCTCTACCGTGACCCCTTGGTGCAATTGTATGTGGGGTCTAACCTAATATTACAGTTGTAGGCTTTCGTCCCCGTCATAAAAAATTGTATTTTAATAAGGTGGCCCTAGCCTTGTGAGACAGGACTTGTATCAGAGTCTGCGCCCTGGCCCCCTTTGAGTTAAAATTGATTTTTAGCGCCATCTAGTGGCGTATAGACTAATTCATATCTTCTGTAGTAAAAGTTGATCATGCACGTCCCTCTTTTTCCTCTTGTTTACCCGTTTAACTCTCTCCTCTCTCTCTCTCTCTCTCTCTCTCTCTCTCTGGCTCTTTCTCACACACAAACAAATCAATTAATTATTTAGTCAATCAATCTCAAACAAATCATGCTCGATCAAATCAATCAGATCAATCTCAATCAATCAACCAAAATCAATAAACCATCTCTTACAGCTTGCGGAACCAGCATACAGTTCAAAACAGAATACATTAAGGTCTAAATTAAATATTACATGAAATAATAAATAATTTATACCCTAATGCAATGGTGCTTTTTATATAGGCAGATTTTTTCTAAACAGTCACCACCTACACATTCGAAAAATTATGTCTGATTTATCTGCATGTTCAATTACATGCACACAAAATTGTTTTATAGAAACGCGTCCATTAACAGTTATAAAAACCTCGTTAAAAGGACTGGAAAGTAATAATTACTTATACATATAACACAGAGTTAAATTAAATTAACATCTTTTAAAAATATCGAATTGATATAATGGAAATAAAAGACAAAATGTTTTAATGGTTTATTATTATATACGAATCAATAACTACAAGTTTAAAGTCCAAGAATACGTACCAGCAATTGTAGATCTGATTTTATGACGTCATCCTATAAGAGTAATAATATATTTAAAAATCTTTATCGACATTTTTGTTAGCAGTATCAAGTGAAATATATATTAAAAAATAATACGCATACCTTCAGATGTGTTTTTCTTATAACCATATGTTGTACTGAAATATTTTTTTTATACAACGTATCCACATGTAGCCTCACTAAACACGTTTTGTACTTATGAATGGTTGGATATAAACTGGCTATTGCTTTCCCATCATTATCTAATTTAGAAAGTAATACACATAACCTGATTACTGCAGCTCGTACTTAGCATTTATATTGTACTTATAAATTTACATTCAAAAACGATGGTTATTTACAACATACATTTAAAAGATTTCACCTATATGATAAAACTGCTTTTACGGAATGCATTTTGTTATTTAACAACTTCATTATTATTGGAAAGTTGCGTCGTATTAATTAATGTGTTCAGAAATTATTTAAACAATTTGCTGTTGTAAAAAACATTAAGGTCCAGTATTAGGTGAAATAATAATCATTTTCTTCATCCACTTCATCTTGAGCGATTATAACTTATTAACTAGTAAAAACATCTAGTACCCTGATGCTGCTTCATAAGTGTTCAACCGTTAGTAATTTTATTTTAAATACACGCAAGGGCTAATGTCTGATATTTCATTTTACCATTAGTATTACACAGATATGGGATTATTCTTAAAAAAAATTAGCTAAGTTTCCCACGCTACCTTGAAATACTACATAGGCTTTCAATTCTTTCAAAAAAAGGGATATAATCAAATTAAATATACCGGCCTCTTTTAATCTTTGAACTTTTACCGCTAAGGGCCTGCCATGCTATCACATAAGACGACTTTACATACAGGTTCTGTTTCGGATGAACTGTCGAAAAGGGGTTTTTTAGATTTGTAAACATGCTCCTAGGGAAGATATTAGAGCGTAGTTACGGAAACATTTTGAGTTACGACCGGCAGATCTTTGCGATATCATATCTCATATAGGTAAAATTTCGTGACGCGAGGCTTTTGGCGAAGGCTGTTTCGGCGATCCCACTCCAACCCTCCCCGAGCATAACCGAGATTGTGAGACAGATGTAGGGTGTCGCAACTTGTTCGTAGGCCTTCGTATATGTCGTGGTGCCCTTGCCGGAAAATTTGAATTTGTATTATAATAATAATAAGCTGAATGCTGACTTGTAAGGCAGGTGTAGGGCTGCGCAACTTGCTTTCGGGGCTTTGTCTCTTGTTGAGGCCCCAATGGCGGAAAATTTGAATTTGTATTTGTATTTAAGTTTCTGCAGGTTATGGCTGGAAATATGAATCTGTATTGTAATAAGGGGTATAATGCTAACTTGTAAGACAGATGTAGGGGTTAGCAACTTACTTTCGGGCCCTCGCCCCTCGACCAAAAATTTGAATCTGTTTGTGACGCCGTCTATGAGGGAAAATCTGAACTTGTATTATAATAATAAGGAGGCGTAATGCTAATTTATGAGACAGACATAGGGCTTTGCAACTTACTTACTTTCGGGTTTTAGCCCCTGGTCCTTTCGTGTGAAATTTGAATTTGGATTTGTATACAAGTGTTTACATTGCCAGAAATTTGAACTTGTATTCTAATAAGGGACCTATTGTTAACTTATAAGACGTAACATACGAAACTGTGTTAGGGCCTGCGCCCTCCTGTCGTAGCGCTTGTTGGGAAATTTGAATTTTACTCGTCATCTAGATGTGTATGGCCTAATGAATATTTTCGGCAATGAAGGTGGCACCATCTAGCGTTATATATCTAGGACTAATCAGGGTTTTGTTTGTGGCACCATCTAGTGGTATATTTTTAAACTAGCGAATGTTTTCTGTAATAGAGGCGGCGCTACCTAGCGGTATATCTCTAGGACTAATTAGAGTTGTTTGTGGTGCAATATAGTGGTGTAAAGGCTAATGAATGTTTTCTGTAATAGCAGTTGATCGTGTTCGTCTCTCCCTCGTCTCTTTCTCAAACATACAAATCAATTAATCAAATCAAATCAATTAAATACCAAACTGATGTAACTTAATCATACAAAATCACCTCTCAATTCAAAAAATACCGGTATGATTGAACGCACAGAGTGCAAAAGAAAGCCAACCTCACACTTATTGTAGCTGCCCATCTAACCGCTCTTGCGCATTAACTGCAGCATTGTTAGTGCAGGTTCAAACACCGTTAGGAAAAACAAGTTTATTCACAAAATTGAAGGAAAGCTTCGCTGTTGAAAATATTATTATTATTTTAAACATCAATTCATCAATTATTTGGTCACATGCTTTATCGCTCTTCTTCTTCTTTTTGAACCGTGATTCGTCGCTATCATCATCATGGTTTTGAGACTCGTCCTTCTCCTCTATCTCATCGCTCTTCTTCATCTTCTGTGTATCATCATCATCATCTTAGATGTGAGATACATTTAGTTCATCCACGTCATCGTTTCCATTATCATCTTGAACGGTTATGTTGTAATAGTTTATTAACAAGTCAGTAAAATCTCTAATGTCCGCTGATGTTGGTTCATAAACAGGAGAATACATTATAATAATATTCTCTCGACAACGGTTACACTTTAAAGAGCGACACGCATGAGAAACGAGAATGCTGCTGGCCTTGGGTCTTGTACGATCACGACAAGGAGCAAAGACCTGAGAACAAGTTGCGACACCCTACGCCTGTCTTTCGGTTATGCTCGGGTTGGAGTGAAATCGCCGAAACAGCCTTCGCCGTAAGCCTCGCGTCACGAAATTTTACCTATATGAGATATAATATCGCAAAGATCTGTCAGTCATAACTCAAAATGTTTCCGTAACTACACTTTAATGTCTTCCCTAGAGGCATGTTTATAAATCTAAAAAAACCCTTTTCGACAGTTCATCCCAAACAGAACCTGTATGTAAAGTCGTCTTATGTGATAGCATGGCAGGCCCTTATCGTTAAAAATTCAAAGAATAAAAGAGGTCGGTATATTTAATTTGATTATAACCCTTTTTTTTGACAGAGGTAATTCAGCTAAGATAGAGCTTTTATGCTGTATAGAGGCAAAATAAGGATGTATGCGGTACAGCTTCAGGGACAAAGAAGAATTGAAAGCCTATGTAGTATTTCAAGGTAGCGTGGGGAACTTAGCTAATTTTTTTAAGAATAATCCCATATTTGTGTAATACTAATGGTAAAATAAAATATCAGACATTAACCCTTGCGTGTATTTAAAATACAATTACTAACGGTTGAACATTTATGAAGCAGCATCAAGGTACTAGATGTTTTTACTAGTTAATAAGTTATAATCGCTCAGGAGATGAAGTGGATGAAGAAAATTATTATTATTTCACCTAATACTGGACCTTAATGTTTTTTACAACAGCAAATTTTTTAAATAATTTGTAAACACATTAATTAACACGACGCAACTTTCCAATCATAATGAAGTTGTATGTCTGTTAAATAACAAAATGCATTCCGTAAAAGCAGTTTTATCATATAGGTGAAATCTTTTAAATGTATGTTGTAAATAACCATCGTTTTTGAATGTAAATTTATAAGTACAATATAAATGCTAAATACGAGCTGCAGTAATCAGGCTTTGTATATTACTTTCTAAATTAGATAATGATGGGAAAGCAATATCCAGTTTATATCCAACCATTCATAAGTACAAAACGCGTTTAGTGAGGCTAGATGTGGATACGTTGTATAAAAAAAATATTTCAGTTCAACATAAGGTTATAAGAAAAACACATCTGAAGGTATGCGTATTATTTTTTAATATATATTTCACTTGATATTGGTAACAAAAATGTCGATAAAGATTTTTAAATATATTATTACTCTTATAGGATGACGTTATAAAATCAGATCTACAATAGCTGGTACGTATTCGTGGACTTTAAATTTGTAGTTATTGATTCGTATGTAATAATAAACCATTAAAATCTTTTGTCTTTTATTTCCATTATATCAATTTGATATTTTTAAAAGATGTTAATTTCATTTAACTCTGTGTTGTATGTATAAGTAATATTACTTTCCAGTCCTTTTAACGAGGTTTTTATAACTGTTAATGGACGCGTTTCCATAAAACAATTTTGTGTGTATGTAATTGAACATGCAGATAAATCAGACATAATTTTGCGAATGTGTAGGTGGTGACTGTTTAGAAAGAGAATCTGCCTATATAAAAAGCGCCATTGCATTAGGGTAGAAATTATTTATTATTTCATGTAATATTTAATTTAGACTTTAATGTATTATGTTTTGAACTGCAAGCTGGTTCCGGAAACTATAAGACATGGTTTATTGATTGAGGTTGATCTGATTGATTTGATCGAGCATAATTTGTTTGAGATTGATTGATTAATTAATTCATTGAATTGTTTGCGTGTGAGAAAGATCCGAAAGAGAGAGAGAAACGGATAAACGAGAGAGAAGGAGAGAGACGTGCATGATCAACTTCTATTACAGAAGATGTTCATTAGTCTATACGTCACTAGATTGCGGTAAAAATCAATTTTAACTCAAATGGGGCCAGGTCGCAGACAGCAATAAAGATCATTATTTGTCAAATATGGGGATTATGTTTTAATTTTTGCAAGATGTACCTATATTCCCGAAAGTGTTAAATAATGTGCACATCATTTAAATGAGCAAGGATATATTTTAGAACCTTTTATTAGGAAATAATTATTAGATTGCGTTACATTAATCGATCATAAGATGAGAAATTTTGTGATTCTTACAAAGATATGACAAGAAATCTGACGAGAATAGTTTGAGTGACAATCAATTTGAATGTTTATGCACAGGCTGTCCCAAATTCGAGGGCAAGCATGGGATCTCGCTTATTATAAGAGATAGGATATAGGTTTAAATTCGGCACTTTTGCTAAATTAGATGCCGAGTAATAATCTGAAAAGAAATTTGAGCTAACTCGAATGGATTTGGTTTTATGCTCAAAAAACTAAAAATTTCGATTTTCGTTTTTCGCGTTTGGCCACCTTATTATTAGGAATTTTCAAAATTCGATTAAACATTATTAAGGCACCTTTTTACGCGCAATACTAATACGGTATTAGAAATATTATGTGACGTTTCGTTTATTCTGAACCATCATCAGGTTTATTTTTTCTTATGGGGGTTAAGATATATTTTTATGTCGTTGGATGGAGAATCTTATGCTGATTTTAGCAATATATAACACTTTATGGTTTGATCGACTGCGAACTAAAATAATGAGAAAAATACGAAGAACAAAATTCCGCCTTCTTGGATCCAGCAAGGAATAATTACAGTAGTTCTACTTATTTAATTTGTTAAACTCATTAGAATATCAAAAAAAAAAAAATAAAAACAGTTAAACAATTAAAAAAAAACATTAACGAACAACTCAAACAAGTAGGTCTATGTAACACGGTCATAATAGCGACAACGCAAATTTATCGATAGGTAACAACAAAATAATTACACAGACAAACAAACAAAAATTATTATAATAAATGTTCGAACAAGTTTCCTCCTTCTTGAATACGGTAACGAATACTTCTACTACAATTGTTTACGCTTCTTTGAATGGTTCGCCTGGGAATTTGACGAAGTTCATTAACAACCCTATTCTGGAGTTCTTCTATATTTTGCGGTGGCGTCTTAAAAATCATATTTTTTAAATAGCCCCAGAGGAAGTAATCTAAAGGGGTTAAATCTGGACTTCTTACTGGGCACCTAAGTGGTCCCCTATTTCACATCCATTTATCAGGAAATTCGCCGTTAAGATATTCACTTTATCGCAGCATTATGAGGAGAAGCTTCGTCCATTTGCCACCAGAGAGTCCATCTTTCGTTTAGCGGAACATCATCCAAAAGGCCTGATATTTCGCGTGTTAGAAATGCGAGGTAGCGTTGAGACGTTAGGATACCTTCGTAAATAATTGACCCAAGGAGCCCATCCTTCCATATTCCGACCCACACATTAAAGGACCGGGTGGCCTTGTCCTCGCATTTGCCTGCTAATTCGTGGATTTTCAACGGACCAGTAGTGCTCGTTATTACGATTAAACATTCCATTAGTGGAAAAATTGCACTCATCCGTCCAAATTATTTCATTGAGAAAGTTGCGATTTTCCAGCATTTTGGTATTAAGTTGGTTACAAAAATCCAACCGTCTCATATCGTTCCCAGGCCGAAGAGTTTGACTAACGTGTAACTTAAATGGTTTATAACGGTGTTGCTTTAACACTCGCCAAACTGTCGTTTTTGGTACTTCAATAGTTTGCTCTATTTCTCTGGTAGATGTTGAAGGATTTTCTTGAACCTAAGATGGATAACATAAAGTCGTAACTCTCCAAAAAAAATGTCTGCTGAAATTAGCAGTGAAGTGAGTGGAAATTCTTATAATTAGTATAATACTAACAAATACTACCTGATGTAATATTTCTTCTTCGTCATCTCTGTCTAGTCTGCTACCATATGCATTTCGAGGTTTCTGAAAACATCCAAATTCTCGCAAATTTTGGTCTAATTTTAAAAAATATCTCTGGTTTGGTTGCTGCCTCTCCGGATATTCCTCTAAATATCCTTGTTCTGATCTGACACTATTTCTATTGCAGCTATAAAATATCCTTATCATATCTCGTTTTTCTGAATTTGAAAACATTCTAAAGAAACTTGCAAATTTTAAAGCACTAACACGAAGGATCTTGCAGTTATTACCCTTTTTACAATTAGAAAATGACATGACAAAAGCCAACTCCTGAGTTTTGTTTGATTCATGAGTGTCGTGATAATTTAATATTTAGTTTTTAATTTAAGAGTATTTTAGTTCGCAGTCGATCAAACCATGAAGTGTTATATATTGTTAAAATCAGCATAACATTCTTCATCCAACGCCATAAAAATATGTCTTAACCCCGATAAGAAAAAATAAACCTGATGATGGTTCAGAATAAACAAAACGTCGCATAATATTTTTAATACCGTATTAGTATTGTGCGTAAAAAGTTGCCTTAATAATGTTTAATCGAATTTTGAAATTTCCTAACAATAAGGTAGCCAAACGCGAAAAACAAAAATCGAAATTTGTAGTTTTTTGAGCATAAAACCAAATCCATTCAAGTTAGCTCAAATTTCTTTTCAGATTATTACTCGGCATCGAATTTAGCAAAAGTGCCGAATATAAACCTATATCCTATCTCTTATAATAATCGAGATCCCCATGCTTGCCCTCGAATTTGGTACAGCCTGTACATATAAATGTTTAATTAAGAACAAGATGCTTTAGATCGTTATTACTCCACTTGTAAATTTGGTGTTCGAAGTGTCGGTATCTTCCTGAAAACACTAACGTCGTATGCTTTTTAGGGAATGCAAGCCAACAACAAATAAAATCCGTACATAATCGTAATTGCAATGTCTTAACAGACATGGTAACTATTAAAATGCACTAATTCGGAGCTGGAGTGCTGCCGACAAGTACTTAGTTTACGGACTTTCTTTAACACAGTAGCCTCCCATTTGATTGCTGCATGATGTCGTTCACCAGGATTCGTACAAGATGCAAGAAATAGACAAGAGCCACAAAATATTGATCATACTATGTTTAGTTTTCTATTTTATGTTTAATTTGTATATATATATATATATATATATATATATATATATATATATATATATATATATATATATATATACATACAGGATGTTCCAAAATTCAGATATGAATCTAACTTATGTTTTTTTTTAATGGGAACCCCTGTATATTATTTCAAATTCAGAAAGCCCACATTTTTTCGATTTTTTTAATGTCGGGGTTGAATACATTATACAGGGTCTTTGGAAAGATATGGATTGTTTTGTGTTGAAATTGTACTCATTTCAATGCCCTGTAGAACAATACACTCTGTAGAAATGAATTATCTGTTGGCCAATTGCCTTTCAGAATATTGTCTAGTATCGTTACCCACCATTATTCATTTAGCTACTTGGGGTTTGTATACAGGGTAGCTCAAAACTCGAATGTGTCATTTTCTTCCTTAACTCAAATGGAACACCCTGTATTTTTTATCACTACCAAAGTCCTTTGGTACTCCTTTTTAAGTTTTGTCAGAGTTCCCTGTATTTAACGTGAGTAGTTATTGAGATATTTCCAGATATTTGATGAATTTGATACAAAATCTAGGATTATGATGTTTATCTGGTCATCATTGTGTTTGACAGATAAATTTAACAAATTTACTGCTGTTTGAGAAGGATTTGTCCTGCAAATGTGTCGAAACAATACAAATAAATCAACCTAGTGCACTATCAACCTGTTTACTTGATACTGATAACATTAACTGTAAATATAGAAGAACAACAATAACGAAAGAATAAATAATAAAAAGAAAATAAGAACATTAAATTAATCATATTAGGTGTTCGAAGTGACCTCCACCAACATCAATATAATATTGAAGTCGATTCTCGAATGCCCGACTCACATTTCGTAATATTGTAAGATCAACACTCTTGAATGCTTATGTAATTCTGACCTTCATGTTTTCTTTTGTCGTTGGTGGATCATTATACACCATACTCTTTACATAACCCCAACAAAGGACACAGGTCCTCCTCTGCCTATCCATCTTTGTTGGAAATAATTATTCAGATAGTCCTTGATAGGACCTGTGTTATGAACCGGTGCGCCATCATGTAGCAGCCACATGCGTTGCCGAATGTCGAGGGGCACTTCTTCCAGAAGAACTGGTAAATAATTTTGAAGAAACTGTAAATAAACAGTACCATTCACCGTTTCTTCAAAAAAGTGTGGCCCTATTATACGATTTCCCAAAACTCTGCCCCAAACATTCAAGGACCATCTTGTTTGGCTGTGTGTTCGTATCAAATGTGGGTTAGATGTCTGGTAATAGTGAAAATTGTGTCGGTTAACTCCTTCATTTTTCGAAAATGTTGCCTCATCCCCAAACAAAACAAAATCAAAGAAAAATGGTTCTTCGTCGATTTTCGATTTTGCCCATTGACAAAATTCTACTCTGCTTTGGAAATCGTTTACAATTAGTTCCTGATGTAATGGAAAGGATGCATTTTATGTAATGACAGGATTCGTTGAACCGTACCATGGCTAATGCCTTTTTGAGATGAAATCTTTCGTATACTAGTATGCGGGTCTTCTGTAACGCTAAGCAACACTTTGGGTTGGTCGTCTTCCGTTATTGCATGTTTTCCTGCTTCTCTGTTGTGATAGTTAACCGACCCGGTACGGTCAAAACAATCCAACAATTTTCTCAAAGTAACTTTACTCGGTTGTCTCCGGTCTGGAAATCTTTCACGATATACTCTTGACGCCAATAAACAGTTTTTGGTGCATTCACCAAGTATCCAAATCATGTCACTCATTTCACGACGGGAAAATTGTTCACAATTCATCTCGTAGCTACTTTTCACTTCAACCATATTGAAACAGAGAAATAAATTGAACGAAATACTACAGAGAAACCTTTGGAACTGACAGATATGTCAAATACAAAAACTACTTGATAATAATACAAAAACTTCGTGATAATTACTTTCAAACAGCGAATTGCAATGAATATCTAGAAATATCTCGATAACTACTCACATTAGGTAAAGGGAACCTCTGACAAAAATTAAAGAGGAGTACCAGAGGACTTTGATAGTGATAAAAAAAATCAGGGTGTTCCATGTGAGTTAAGGAAGAAAATGACATCCTAGTTTTGAACCACCCTGTATACAAACCCCAAGTAGCTAAATGAATAATGGTATGTAACGATATTAGACAATATTCTGAAAGACAACGGGCCAACAGATAATTCATTTCTACAGAGTGTATTGTTCTACAGGGCATTGGAATGAGTACAATTTCAACACAAAACAATCCATATCTTTCCAAAGACCCTGTATAATGTATTCAAACCCGACATTAAAAAAATCGAAAAAATGTGGGCTTTCTGAATTTGAAATACTATACAGGGGTTCCCATTTAAAAAAAAACATAAGTTAGATTCATATCTGAATTTTGGAACATCCTGTATAGTTCAAAATAATTTTAAATAATGCACTGTTACTTCCTCTACCCTTTTTGTTTGAGAACTTTTTTGATATCTACGAAACCAAAGGAGTTAACGAACTTTGCATCTTGGTTGGTACACCCTGTATATATATATATATATATATATATATATATATATATATATATATATATATATATATATATATATATATATATGTGTGTGTTCCTTAAAAACTTTAAATAAATAAAACCAAAAAAGACAATTTTGAGTGACCCTGTATAATAGTAACTTAAGATCATACAATATTAAAATCAAATGATATTTACTTATTCTGCAAGAGTACGGCTTTTGTGTTTGACTGAGTTTGTTCAAAGAATTACATAAAAATTTTGACATTGGCTAGTACAAAAAATCATCCTGTATACGGAATGTCGACAATATTAATATTATAATTATTATCCTTAACTTTCTGTAACAAAATAATCGCCACTTTATTGATTTTCTAAAAGTAAGTAATAATCCTGCGACTGGGACTCTTTTTCTATAAGAACCGTGCGTCATTCTTTGCATCAATAGCACTAATTTCCCTTTCCTGGAGTTAATTCCTTAATATTTCACAATAAGTAATGTTCCTTAAATTATGAATAAAATTTGTAATTAGGTCACTTTATTTACTAATTGAGGAACAGGAAAAAAAGCGGGAATACATTTTCTGGAATTCATGCTAATGTAATGAATACATTTATTTTGATATTAAACTCTGTTAATCAATTATACAGTGTTTAATTTTCTATTCTTATCTCTTTGTGTTATATTCGATACTTTTCCAAACAAAATTCATTAAGTGAAATAGATATATTTTGATTGAGTATCTGTGAGTGATTTTCAATTTCTCTATTGTGCTTTTCGTGAAGATATTTCAAACAATAACGTATTTGGAACGTTTTTTTTTTTGTCGAAATGCTTTAATTTTGTATATATTGAATTTCTCACTTTAATAATAATTTATGCAAATGTATTTCACAAATTATAATCAACATTTTTACTTGGGTGCGAACTTTTTCTATCTCTTATCTTTATGCGTCTGAAGCTGATTTTTAAAGAGTGGAATAACATTATTAATACAATCACAGGTACGACACGCCTTTTTATTATTTATTACCAATTTTGAAATAAAATTAAAATACACCGAAAACAACTGTACCGACCAATCAAGTTAATTACTTAATGTCTAAATCTCTGATTAGAGAGATTGAGTACTTGGGGTTTAATGTGAGGGATACGCCGTCACTCGTATCAATTGTAGACTAGACCTCACAACCCTGTTTGAGTAATTGAATAAAAATGGGATTCATTCAAAGACTGATTTATTTGGTATTATTTACACCTTATATACAGATTTTAACATTACGTAGTTTATTGTTGGACCCAGTTAATAGGTCATGTTTATTCACTTAAGCGCCTTTTTGTGCTTACTAGTTATAATGTACATAATGTGTGTGTATAATTTCAAGCTTGCACACTTTTGTATCAGCATGTTTGTTGCAATAATTAACCTGCTTTATATTCATTCTACTTACTAACCGCATTACATACTTCTTATTTGTTATGTCTTAATTCTAATTCTAATTTTCTGCCGCGACGAGGTGGTTGGGATGGCGTAAAGTTGTTCCATCTGGAATCTTTCTTATTCTGTTTCTCCGGGTCTTTTTCTTTCGATGTATTTTTGTCCATGCCTTGCTAGACTTGCTAGGGCTATTCCTAGTAGTATTGCTGTACTTGCGAGACTGTTTATTCTGGAATGTCATGATATCTTCTCCCAGTGGGTGTTGATTACATCTTGTTGGATTGCTTCTTCTTCTTGTTTTAAATCACTTAGTTGATTTGTTGCTTTAGTATGGTTTCCTTCTGAGTGGTGTTAACTTGAGTTTTGTGTTGGATTGTGTCTGCCATGTTTATTTGCACTGGTTTGTTATAACTTGTAACTACTGATACACTGTCCTGGCGGACTTAGAATACTTTGCTTTGTTTGAACTAAGCACTCTGATGAATATGATGATATTTGGATGATGCCAGTTTGGTTTAACGGGATGTCTTGTCTTCCTCTATTGCATATTACTGCTCCTTTGACCACATCTTTTGTTATGAACATCCATGTGTTCGGCATGTATAGTTGTTTCCAAATTATTCCATCTATTTTGTGTATTGATGTCCTGCATGAATTCTTGTCCACTCGTTGGTATAGTTGATCCATTATACAATTTGGTCTCTGCTCTATGCTGTTTACTACTGTAGGTGTGCATATCATTGTATGTCTTCCGATGAATACACTGTTTCTTAGCTCTTCGTCTGATAGCTGGAAGTAGAGTTGAGAGTTGTATTCTACGGAAATGACTCCATCTCCTACTTCCATTATCCCATATGTCCCGCTTTTGATCTTCAGTGGTATCGGAGTTATTTTCAATACGACATACTGCATGATTCCTATAATGAAATATCCTGATACATGGATTTGTTGTTCATCTTGTTTTACAGACATCTTTATTATTGGACGTGTTAGTATTTGTATGTTGGATGGTAGCTTTTTTGATGCTGATGTTACAAGCTCCTTTATATGGACTTCAGTGATAATGTCATAAAAGCTGCCTTGACCACGATTTACGTCTAGGATTTTGTTGTAATGGTTATATGTTTCGTTGATGAGGTTTACTGCTATTTGATATGAGTTTAGAATGTGTAAGTTTAGCTGGTTTTCATCTATGGTCTTGTACCATTTTTCCATTGTGGATATTGCGTTCAGTCCCAGGTTTAGTTTCTTCATGAAACTTTCGAATTGTCTGTTGAGTCTTATTTCTGTGTTGTTAAATGTTGATAGTGCTGATAGCATGAATTTGGTTTGACGGTCTGCTGTTTTCATTAATTCTTGTTGGTTGTTGGTTAATGCGTTGATGTCTTCGTATACTCCGTCATTTACTCCAAATATTGATGTCAGAATGTCCCCTAGCATACCCCTTTTCTTTCTTGAGTGGATAATTGCTCGTATTCCTTCTTGTAACCATTTTAGTTGTTTACTTAATTCACTTGTGTGATGAGTCTGCTCCTTGCAGTGTATTTCTTCTGATATTCTTGTGGCTTGCCGGCATAGCTTGTCAAACCCCTGTGTAGCGTTTACTGCTTCTATGATATCTTTCAATATTAACTGTGTTGAGTTGTAAATCGATCCGGAGTGTACCTCCTCCGATTCGTGCTTTACCTATATGCTCTACGTATAGGCTTGTATCTGGATGTACCATCGTAAAATTCGCTCTTGCAACTGTTAACATTGTTAAGAGTCCAAGTGCTCCTTGTAGTACGTGAGATTGTTTTCGTTTCTTCCTTGCCCGGGGGTATGGGGATCAAGTTCCGAATATGCCTTTTGCTGGTTTTACCATCTGTTTTGCGGGTTGTTACGATACGAACCTTGCCATCTGCTGCTGAATGGACTTCTGTTACTTTCTCTAATGGCCACTTAGCGGGGTGTAAATTTTCGTCCTTTACTAACACTATGTCGTCTACTATCACGTTTCCCTCGCTTCGCTTCCATTTGTACCTTTGTTGCAGACTGCTTAAATATTCCGATGACCAAATTTTCCAAAAGTCCGCCTTCATTTTCTGCACTAGTTTCCAACTTGAAGTTAGATTTTCTTCAATTGTGTTTGTTATGTGTTGTAATGGACCTACCAGCGCTTCTCCAGTTAAAAAATGGCCAGGAGTTAATATTATACCTCCTGGTTCCGTTGTGATTGGTATTAATGGTCTTGAGTTTAGACATGCTTCTATTTGGTGAATTAGTGTAGTTAGTTCTTCGTATGTTAATGTTGCTTGTCCAATAACTCGCTTCATGTGGTGTTTGACTGACTTCACTCCAGATTCCCATAGGCCGCCAACATGTAGTGTGGACGGTGGTATGGAGTGCCATTTTATCCCAACTGTTGATTCTTGGGTTCTCACTTCTTCTATTATTGCCTGAACTTCATTTTGAAGCACGTTATGTGCTCCTACAAAATTTGTACCATTGTCACTATATATGTGTGTGCAAGGAGCTCTCCTGGATGTAAATCTTCTCATAGCTGCTAGGAATGTGGTCATGTCACTTACTACATCCAGATGTATTGCCTTGGTTGTTAGGCAGATGAATATTGCGATGTATCATTTATATGCTTTGTGTCCTCTTCCTTTCCATGATCTTATTTGAATTGGACCGGCGTAATCTATCCCTGCGTGTGTGAATGGTGAATTTGGAATTACCCTAGCCGCGGGCAATTTCCCCATACGCTGTTGTGTAGTCTGTTTCTTGTATCTGATGCGTGTCGTGCATGAATGGATGATTGATTTTACTGCCCTTTTGCCGTTTATTATCCAGTATTTTCTGCGTAGGTATGCAAGTGTGATCTGGGACCCCAAGCAGTGTTTTTTGGTGAGCCTTTAGTATCACTAGATTTGTAAGTTGTTGGTCTGGTGGTAGTATTATAGGATGATTTTCGTCGAATGACAACTGTGAATTGTGTAATCTTCCTCCCACACGTAGGATACCTTCTCGATCTATAAATGGGTTGAGTGTTGCCAGTTGGCTGTTTTTCAACACTTGTCGCTGTTTTTGTAGTGCTTCTAACTCCTTGCCGAAGTGCTGGTGCTGTGTTATTATGATGACTTGATGCATTGCTCTGCTTAATTCTTCTAATTCTAGGTATTTGTGTTTACTTTGCTGTCTTCTCCATGTCTTGCTGAATTGGTTGTAGTAGGCGATCACTCGTTGCAATGACGAGAATCCGTTTATGATGCTGTTGTCTTCTATTTTTATGGTTGTCAGACATCTCTTCAGCTCTAGTTTTGTGGTTGTGTTTGATGTTTGGTATTCTTTCCATGCATTGCTTTTCAGCCACTCCGGTCCATTCCACCATATGGATTTGTTCTTTATTTTGGATGCTGGGTGTCCCCTTGTCAGGATGTCTGCTGGGTTTTCTTCTGTGCTAACATAATTCCATTGTTGATGTGATACGACTTTATTGATTTCCATAACCCTATTGGCTACGAACGTTTTCCATCTGGATGGCCCCCTTTGATCCACGCTATTGTTATCATGGAGTCGCTCCATGCAAACTCAGTTATGTTTGGAATTTCTTCAGCTGTTCTCCTCAATAGTTTTGCTAATAGTACTGCTGCGCATAATTCTAACTTGGGTATGGTCGCTTTTGTCTTGACAGGTGCTACTCTTGATTTTGCTGTGAGTAACGTTACTTCCCCTTGACTGGTTCTCGCATATATTGCTGCACCGTATGCTTTTTCTGATGCATCGTAGAACCCGTGTAACTGTAACTCGTCTTGAGTGTGGTGGATCCATCTTGGTATCTTTAGTTCTTCTATAGCTTTTAATCCATCCCGGAACTTTACCCATTTTGCTGCTATGTTGTCAGGTACTTTTTGATCCCATTTGATTACGCTTATCCATAATTCTTGTATTATTAGTTTGGCTGTTATTGTTATTGGGCTGACCCACCCTATCGGGTCGAAGATTTTCGCTGTTTCTGGCAGTATGCTTCTTTTTGTTAATGTTTTGTTGTTGAGTGCTACCTTGAATTGAAAGCTGTCTTGATCTAGTAGCCATCTCACTCCTAGGGATTTTCTTGATTCGTTTTGGTTGATATCCAGTGGCTCCGATGTATCTTTTCCTTCTTTACATAGTTCTTTGTGATTTCCTGCCCATTTTCTTAACGTAAACCCTCCTTTCGCTAATAATATGATTAATTCTTCCTGTAAAGTTTTTGCGTCTTCTATTGTTGTGGTTCCAGTTAACAGGTCGTCCACGTAATAACCCTTAAGTGTTACTGCTGATGCTTGCGGGTAGTTGTTTTATTCATCTTGGGCTAGTTGCTGTAATATCCTTACCGCTAGGTAAGGTGCGGAAGCTGTTCCATATGCAACGGTTGTAAGTTAATACTCTTTGATTGGTTCCACAGGATAGTGTGGTATTTGTAATTTTCTATGTCAAGTTTGATCTGACGGTACATCTTCTCTACGTCAGCCATGAGCACGTAGCGATGTTTTCTCCATCTTACTAAGAGGTCCCATAGATCCTGTTGTAATCTTGTGCCCTATGTGCATCATCTCGTTTAGACCCTTCCCGTTGCAGTACTTTCTTCTGATTGGTTTCTTTCACAACTGCCTGATGTGCCATGTACACCCTGTCTTCATTTGGGTTGGTGGCTAGTTTTATGTTCCCTAGTTGGAGGTATTCGTCCATGATTTTTTTGTAACCTGTCTTCAAATTGTTGTCTTTTAAAAATTTCTTCTCTAGCTGTAGTAATCTTGCGACTGCCAATGGTCTTGAGTTTTCCAGCGTGTCTGGATCTGGTATTTTTACTGTATAAGTTCCATCCGGGTTCCTCGCCGTGGTTTGTTGGTAATGTTCTTCACACTCTTCATCTTGTTGGGACATTTTCACTGCCCTTGGAATTTCTTCGAGTTTCCAAAATTTTTCTAATTGCGCTTCTTCTTCCTGTGACACCATACTGACTATCGTCACTTCTTCTTTTTTAGGAGTGTAGATCTACCCTGACAAAATCCATTCTGACCTAATACGTCACCTGTTCCCGTCTAGTATTAGTTTTGCGTAATCTTCAGCTCCCATGGAAACGTCTATTGGCCCTGGTTTATTGAGTGTGGGATCTGCCAATGTTTGGTTTGTCCACTGGTTGTTGTCGAACTTGAATTGTTTCATGGGGACATTCTCCGTGATCTTTTTTAGCACTATAACTTCTGTGGTTAGTGAAAAGGTACTTAGATGTAAAGGTTTTAGTTGGATGTTTATTTTTGAGGTTGCCTTGGTTGGTGTAGAACCTCCTAAACCGCTGATCTCGGCGTGTACTTTTTGCCTTGGTAGTCTTAGTAGTTGTGCAGAATCTTCCGTAATAAATGATGCCTGTGACCCTGGGTCGATTAATACTCGTAACTTGTGAAATTCACCGAATATGTTCTTTATTCTGATAATTGCTGTAGCTATTAAAACTTCTTTTTTTCTATTTTCGGGACTGCATGCTTCCTTAACTTCTTTGGCTGATGCGTGCGCTGCCGATTTTGTTTGCTGGTGTGTTGCAGGTTTTTTGTAGTCCTGGTGTAGTAATGTGTGGTGCGGGTACTGACACGTTGTGCACCGTCGTATTGCGTGGCATCTGATGTTGGAACTGTGGTCCATGCAATTGAAACATAGACGTTTTTTCTCTCACGGATGTGATCCTGGCTTGTGTTGACAATCCTTTGAATTTGATGCAGTCACCCAACTTGTGATATTGGTTGCTGTAGACGCATGCTTGCCGTTTATAATGTCACTGGGGGTTCCATTGGGGCTGTCGTCATGTGGTAGTATGGTGTGATTTTCTTGCCTGGGACATCGCTTCCATTGACTGGAATCTTAGTTTGAGGAATTCCATTACTTCATCCATTAGTGTTATTTCATTTGGTACTTTCAGCGATTGTTCGAACAGTTTGTTTGTCTCTGCGTCCCATTTTCGTGCTACTATGTGGACAATAAGAGGACCCAAGGAGGCTGTTTCTACTCCTAGGTTCTTTATTGCTTCCAGACACTCATGAGCGGTGTCATGCAGACGCCTTATTGCGCCTGCATCTTGTTCTTGGATACTGGGAAAGTCTAAAATTTTGTCTATTAAAGTTTTTACCATTAACCGTTTGTTGTTGTATCTGCTCTCGAGAATTTCCCATGCTGTTTTGTAATTGCATTCTGCTATTTGAAGGTGCTGGATTAGTTTTGATGCTTCTCCTGTGACGTTGCTTTTAAGGTACTGCATTTTTTCTATTGTTGTTACCGTTTTGTTGGAGTGTATTATTTTGCCAAACAGGTCTTGGAATGTAATCCAATTTTTATAGCCACCGCTGAACATAGGTAGCTTTATTTCTGGCGTCTTGATGCTGCATGTCTTGTCTCCAACCATTTGTATTTTGTTTCCGAGTTCGATGCTTATTTGGCCACACCATTGTTCGGTTTTCTCTAACTTGTTGTTTGAAAAATAGTTGTCCTGATATTTTGTTTCATGTACCTTGATGTGTTCGTGCAGTTCTTCAATTGCAGTCCATTGGCACTGAATCTTGTCTTGCCATAGCTTAAGTTGGACCGTGATTTCTTCTTTCTTCTACTTGTTGTAATAGAGCACCTAGTTGTTTTATCTTGATCTCTTGTCGTTTCAATCGCTGTTCTTGTTCTTTGTCGACCCCATCGTCTTCTTGCGAGGTGCTTCTTTTCCAGTTCTGTCAGATAGTTCTTAATGTGATTGTATAGTTTACCCAATTTTTCAAAGTATTCTGTTGTGTGGTAGTCATGATCATCTATCTGCAGTTTGGATATTTCATTAAGTGTGCTGTTCGCATCTTCTCCATAGCCTTGCCAATTTCATTTCTTCTTTCCTATAAGGGGCGTAAATCCTTATAGTTTACAGAGGTAGACTAACTTTTTCTGGCGGTGGTGGTGGTGAATTGAATGTAGCTGGTGGTGTTGATGTCTTCAATAGGCTGATGTTCAATAGCTGCTGCCGTTGGTGGTGGTTCGAAGGACCATGTCTAAATCTCTGATTAGAGAGATTGAGTATTTGGGGTTTAATGTGAGGGATACGCCGTCACTCGTATCAATAGTAGACTAGACATCACAACCCTGTTTGAGTAATTGAATAAAACTGGGATTCATTCAAAGACTGATTCATTTGGTATTATTTACACCTTATATACAGATTTTAACATTACGTAGTTTATTGTTTGACCCAGTTAATAGGTCATGTTTATTCACTTAAGCGCCTTTTTGTGCTTACTAGTTATAATGTACATAATGTGTGTGTGTATAATTTCAACCTTGCACACTTATGTACTAATCGTTTTACATATTTCTTAATTGTTATGTCTTAATTCTAATTATATTTCTCAATTTATTACTAAAAAATTATTAAAATATCCTTTTTAATCTATGCAAGATTAAACACAGTTTATACCCTTTCAAAATTAGCTTGCAATACACACACGACAAGTGGTAAAATGATTAAACTTACCTTAACCTTCAGGCCATTCCCTTGCGGGGTAGGCGAAAAACAAACCCTGCCTCTTCTTTATCTTTATCTTGTCCCTTCTCGTTTCACCATATGGACTCAGGAATGTCATACCCACGGCATTTATTTTTCTTTCGTGCTTTTTTTTTGACATGCCCATGTCTCACTACCATACAGTACTGATAGGACAAACACGCATTATACATTGCTCGGATCGCAGCTAGGTTCATGCTTTCGTTTCTCATTATCGTCCACATACTTCCAATCACTTTCCTTCCAGCATTGACCCTTCGTTCAATCTCGCCCTCCATTGTACCATCTGCTGTAAACACTCTACCCTGATATACCAACTCGTCCACTTGCTCCACAATTTCATCTTGTGGGTAAATACTCTACTCTCCTTTCCACTTTCCCGATTGAACACCACAATCTTAGTTTTGTTCTCGTTTATCTTTAGGTCCATTCTGTCACAGACTGTATAAAGCTTCCTCAGAGCGGTTTGTAGCTCATCCGCACTGTCACTTAATAAGACTGTGTCATCTGCATACACCAGAAGTCGTACATGATGTCATCAACCATTGCACCATTTGTATCGGTACATGCTTGTGTAACACATTTATCCATGTATACATTGAACAACCACGGTGACATCACAAAGCCTTGTTTTACTTAGTACTTGTCACAAGTCTGTTTATCCTAATTCTGGACGTTCGCATTGTCGATATAACCAAAAAGTGATCCGATGCACACTCTGATCCGCGCATTACTTTTGTGTCTTTCACCAGGTTTCTAAGCCTTTCATCATACACTATCAAGTCTATCATACTTTTAGATTCACCTCTTTATATATGTATACATATGCACATTTTTTATGTTTAAACCACGTATTGGATACAAACAGGCTTCTCTCCACATAGATGTTCACCAGGCGTTCACAATTCTCATTGACTCTTTGGTCTCCGAACTCTCCTAGAACGCGTTCAGTATGTTCTCTCTGTACACCCACCCATCCGTTCATATCCCCCACTATTATCACTCTTTCGTTTGGTTTACATACGTTCAACACGTTCTCTACTTCACTCCAGAAGTTCTCACACTCCTGGTCTCTTTCGCTATTGACCGGTGCATAGAATGCGATAAGAAAAATTCTTCAAAATTTCACTTTCATTCTAATCCATATTACCCTGGTAAATACCAATTTGTACTGTTTAATACATCTTTTCGCTCTTTCACTTACGATTATCCCAACTCCTTTTACGCAATGCACTTCAGTCTCAACTCATGACCATAGTGCTAGGCTGCCATCCTCCACCTCCACAGCATCTTTTCCTTTGCGCTTTGTCTCTGATACACGCAGAATATGAAGGTGTCTGTCGTAAATTACATTCGAAATTTCAAATTCTTTACCATGCACACCTCTAACATTCCATGTACCGACTCGCCATTCATTCCTTGCACAGTCGTCAGCAATGGGACCTGTCTGTTTCGACCTTGATCTCCTCTTGTTTCCAGGTCGATCCGAGGCAATTTTCGTGTTCTCTTGAGTAATACCATAGCGAGCAGACTGGTTACTTGGCAAATCGTGCCCCGGACGATGTAGCATTCTCTACTAACGGTATCGTCCTGCTACCGGACAGGTATTTGTCTACTGCCTCGACACGTAAGGAAGTAAGAAGTAGAAATATAGATAGAGTCAAGAAAGATATAACTAATATAACGTATACATATACATTTTTCACTTACATACCCTTCAATAACATCACGTTAGCTTTCCGAGTTATAGTTATTTAATTTAATATTTATTTATCAAATCTGTTTTATTATTGTCGCGAACCGTGACAACTTAAACGTTTCTATCCTCTAAGTTTCTTTTTTATTCAATTGAAGGGTAACGATAAATAACGTTAATGGCTCTGTTAGCTCTCCCGACATTAATTGTATACTTTTAACGTATTTACATTGATTAATATCTAATATATATTTATGTCCGGCGATAAGACACGTTAACCCTTTACTGTAAGAAAACGTCTATTATTGTTAAACACGTATAAATTGCCTGTAAACGAAATTTGTTCTAACTGTAAATACAGGGAAGGCGGAGTTGATCCCGAACTTATTTACTTTGGTTATTATTAAAAGTCGCTCTTATACAGGAGTGTATTATACACCCTTTATATAATACTGGACCTATTATTAATTGTTGAAAACGAATTAAACTGAGATGGGTTTACAGGATATTTTAGTACTGCGTGATCAAAATTAAACAATTATGTGAATTGTTTCAGACGGAATGCAGGTTTCTTATGTACACGATTATTCTCTTGATTAAAATGAAATAACTTACACATATAATGTTCGTAATTTATTATGATGCTGGTAAGACCTTCGGGAACGAAATAGTTGATGGTTTTCCGTTGCGTGAAAATTTACTTACTTGCGAATGTTTATCTTGCCGGATTTCCTTTATTAAGAAATATTATTAGAAGGATATCTAACAAATTGTAATCGGTTCGCGAGAGGCTTAATCCTGTTTGATGCAATTTATTACGTAAACGCACCTCGGGTTCGTCTTTATCTAGCTGGAGTATCACGCGGGTGATCTCTGAAAATACGGCGTCTGGTTTTGAGATTATCTCCAGGTTTTGGCGTCGCTTGTTTGCATTACTAATTTTTCCTGGTGGTAGGTGTAATGTATGTTTAATGAAGGGCCCTTTATAAGAATCTGGGACTAACCCATCTAGTGCTGTATAAAGGGATCTTCCGGAGAGTGGTAGAATTAGAGTGAATACCCTTCTTGCCACTGGGGTAAATGGAAGATGACTTCAGGGCGTTAGAGCCCGCAGTTGCAACGTCCTGGTTTGTGTATATGTTTGTAGAAGATAACTCCAGGCTTTACAGCCTGTCGTGCATTTCTGATTGCTGTCTGTATGTAGTGTTTGTGATAGATGACTCCAGGTTTTACAGCCCGTCGTGTCACCTTCGGATGTGTGTACTGGAACGGTGAGATAACCTCCGGGCTCTGCAGCCCGTCATTTCTCTGGATATCTGGTGTAATGTTTAGGTAATGTGGTGAAATAAAACTTACCTGAGTTTAAACTTAGCGTATTTCAACCAGCAGCTTGATTGTATGGCGCTGATTTACAGGTGACGGCGGCGAAGTAACACGACGGTTCAGGATGAACCGATGCAGCAATCGACAGGTCGGCGACGTACACAACGAGAATAGGAGCGGCAGGCGCGCGGTCTGGGTTCTACTCTCTTCTTCTTCTTTTCCTTCTCTCCGGTAGCGCGACACGGTCTTTTTTATAGATAATTCGTGGAGGGTGCGTCCGAATTCTGTGTAGGGCTCCTCTGGTTATGATTTGTGGAGGGTTCTCTGACGTAAGAGCATTTGATGCCTTATCTACGTCGTAGGGGATTAAAATAATTATTTGTGGTGCAATATTGCGCAATTTTTTGCAATTTGTTTTAATATTATGAAATTTTATGTAACTCGATTACTGCATGGCAATTAACAAATAATTAATTACAAAAATTTTAGTAAAGTCTGGCTGAATCTTTATATGGTAAATGTCAATATGTTTCCCTACAAACAGTGTATTCTATACTTTTTATGTCATCTGAGCTTTTTTTTAAGCACAACGACTTGTATTTTAATAGTTTTGCGATTTTATTGATCACACTCAATTCATATTCGTAATAAGTAAGTTGTGAATGTTGAAATATGTTTTATTAATACATTTATAAATTAGTATTGCGAAGTACAAAACCACTAAGACCTAGTTTCCAGGTTTAATTGTTCATTCCTCTAATAATTAAAATTCCGTCATTCTTTTAATTCTCCTAATCCCCATTCCAGTGCAACGTGTACTCTAGTACAGAGTCACAATAAATCTACATTTGTTAGAGAACTGGTTTCACTAGTTTATGCTTACACTTTTTCATAAAGTAAAACGTTTACTTGCGTTATAAGCTAAGCATTTATAAACACGCCCCCGTAACAGCATTCCCAGCGATTGATCTTTACATTATCTGATCAGAATTCAATTGGGGTTATGATGAAAATTTCAGGTTATAAAATCCATTCTTCCATTGAAGAAGATTATTAATTTAACATCCCACTGTGTCGAAATAGGTGAGACTTTTAAAATTTCTCCCCAGAGAATCAACCCTCTAACATTCTCCCCTAGAGATTGCTACTATATATAAACTGGAAACCTTTAGAAAATACCGCAAGCTCGTTAATCACTACATTATCTAACTACGTTTCAGTTTTAAGTAAAAAACATTGTTGTAAACCTACTGTTGACTGACAAGCATCGTCGTTATCGATCGACCGCAAACGAATTTTGGAAACTAAAAACTCTTTTTTTAAGTATTCTTTTTCATCCAATTCGAACGCTTAAAAAGCAGTAGATACAGTTCAGACAGAGTTAAGAGAGAGGGACGTGTTCTCTCACAAAAAAAATAACACATCAAATTTCCTTAAACAAAGAGATGGAAATGGTTTATTTGTACGACGCTAAACCAAAACGTATTTTTTCACAAAAAAATATAATCTCAAGAGATTTAACCGCTCCTCGTTAGATGTTTATATTTTACTTGACATTCGCGATGAGTTCATAAACTAGCGACAGTTTAAAATTAATGAACTTACGTTTTTACTGGAAAGAATCTTCCGTATTAATTAATAGTAGATGGAAGTTTCTCGAAGAGAGTGTTTGCCGTCCTAAATTAACGAAATAAAATGGCTGGTTTACTGAAATGTTGCATACAAAATAGAAGACATTTTTCATTTCGTTGAGCAACCCGTGATGTACATGAGCTGTAATGTAGCGTTCAAAACAAATTTAAGCAAAAAGAGCATTAATTTTTCTCGCCATTCTAATGAGTTTTCTACGTAAATTACGGATTCATTAGATCTCTTGTTTAATTTTCTTTCTATGAAAAACTTCATTATTATTCTGTTTTAAGTTACTTTAATATATCAGTAAAATAGACACGTTTTATGCTTTAGAAACAAAACTGTTCAAGACGTGCCAACGTTAAAGTATGAATTATGTATTACTGCCATTACCACAGTGTGCTATCAGAAACGGAATTTTGACATGCTGAGTGGAAGCTGATTAGATACACGGCGAATGTTCTTGGTGGTGTTTATCAATCTTGGCAAAGTTACGATTTACTTAGATGAAAGTCTGATAGAATTTGATTATCATAAAGTATTTACCATTTCACCATATCGAGCTTTTTTTTTAAGTATAACCTACTTTACTAAGTACTTCTTGCAGAAATTAATTAATATTCGTGTATGAGAGATTGTGAGCAAAGGCTTGTTGTATTCGTCAAATATAATGGAACTAGTTTCTGTTATTATTTCATTATAGCAATATGTCAATTCAAATTGGTTAGTGAAGTGGTTTATATAACAAAACTACTTACAGGTATGTTTCGCATAATCCGAAATGAGTATGTGTTGGTGCAAAAATAATTGTATAGTGAAGCGTCCACCAGGTGAAATTTTAACTTATTCGCAAATATGTAAATTCAAGAACAAAACCATCGCTAAGTGATTCATTTTGATTTTACTGACAATAATGTTACTATTACTCAAATTAAGTACCTGCCTTACATTAACTTTCCTGTCAATAATTAAAAGATTAGAATTTATTTGCAATTCTGATATTTAATTACTCGCAAACCTCAAATCTGATTAAACTAAGTGACCTTCTAGTGGTAGGTACACTGTGCTATTTTGCAACAAATCCCCTCAGCTACAATTTTAGCTAATAAGGTTCGGTTATAACGCAGTAGGTTTTGGACCCTTTTCTCAGTCGGAGATTAAGATAGGCAGGGTTCATAAATATTATCAGATGTTGCTTTAAAAAAAATATATACAATTATATATATATATATATATATATATATATATACAGGGTCCGCCTTTGGGAGCTGATCCTATGAGTATCTACTAAACCAAACTTACTATAATTTTGAAAATTTTGTGACAGGGTAATGATGTTAGGGCTAACTCATCTAAAATATTTTCACGTTCGTACCACTTCCGGTTATACCGGAAGTCGGTACTTAATCCCTTATTTTAAATGGAACACCCCGTATATTAATACATTTTTGGATTCTATGTCGAATTTTAACGTAAGTTTGTTAAATAAACTAGATACGAAATTTCAGTCGTTTAAAAAAAAACATTTTTCTAAAAAAATTGACAGATGCGGTCTTAGTAATAACTCGTTAATTATTCTGTTTCTGTCAAACAATTTGAATAACAATTTGAGGTGTTGTAGGCAAAGGTTTATTGCAACAGTCTGCAAAAAATGACATTTGTATTTTTCATAAAATTATGAATGTCTAAACTTGACTATCAAAAAATGCAAGTTACTCAAAAAAATCAAATGGAAACCCCTATTTTTTATTACTCAGATCGATTTAACGTCAAAAATTAAGGTAAGTGTGTTTAAAACTTTATTTGCCTAAACGTAACAGTTTCATACTTATTATCAAAAAAGTCCCAATTTTAAAATTTGTGATAAAAATGAGCTACATACTTAAATCTAGTATTCCTTGTTCGTGGTCACCATGGAAACCAAATAATTGAGAATTGAAATAAAGAAAAATATTTGAATAAGTTACTGCAAAAAATTATAAAAATTGATAATTTTGTGATTCAAAAGTCATTTTTTTCAAGTTCGATAAACAACATAAGTGTAAAAATTTAATACTTTATGAGTAAATCGAAAAAACTACTTTTTGCTGCGGAGGTAGTAACTACATACTTATCAGTGCATTTTTACACGATAAAGTCGCTTATTTAGTATTTCTTGCTCGTGACCAAATGTAAATTAATTTACAATAAATGTTCAGAATGTTGCCCGTTAGACGCAAGACATTGTTGAACCCGTCTTATAACGGCTTCATTTGTAGACCTTTGAATTTCTTGTGGAGAAAGAGAATTGAAGGCATTTTGCGCTCTTGCAATGCAATCTTCTTTAGTCGTTAGTGGTGTAGCATTAACAATATTTTTAATTCGACCTCAAAGATAAAAATCCATTGGCGTAAGATCAGGTGACCTAGGTGGCCATGGAAAGGGACCATTATTGGTAAACCAACGCTCTTCAAAAATTTCATAAAATTTCATGGAAACAGCGTTGGTGTTGTGAGGGGGCGCACCGTCTTGTTGGTACCATAAATTTTCCCTTTCTAAATTTAATCGGGGTTGAATTCGAGTGTTTAATATCTCAAGATAATTTTCTCCTAGAAATTAAATTTGTAATCATAAATCGCAACAATCAACTATTTTAAACCTCTCAAATTTTCGTTGTAAAAATACACGTCAAAGATTTCGTTATTCCGAATAGCACAAAATACGTTAAAATTCCAAATTTCCTGAAAATGGCATTCGAGAATTGAATTGCTATTTTCGTTAAGTTTAGACATTCATAATTTTATTTTTATGAAAAATACAAATGTCATTTTTTGCAGACTGTTGAAATAAACCTTTGCCTACAACACCTCAAATTGTTATTCAAATTGTTTGACAGAAACAGAATAATTAACGAGTTATTACTAAGATCGCATCTGTCAATTTTTTTAGAAAAATGTTTTTTTTTGAACGACTGAAATTTCGTATCTAGTTTATTTAACAAACTTACGTTAAAATTCGACATAGAATCCAAAAATGTATTAATATACGGGGTGTTCCATTTAAAATAAGCGACTAAGTACCGACTTCCGGTATAACCGTAAGTGGTATGAACGTGAAAATATTTTCGCTTTACAAATAGATGTTGCTTCAACCTGAAACTAAATTATTAAATAAAAGGGCGCCAACTCGTTTTATGGAAAAACAAGTAAACCATGAATATAATAAAGTTAAAAAATGGACAATAACAAGCTTTATTTACCACCTTAATTTTGATTATAAATGAGAACATCTTACAGCTAGTGCCAGTAACGATTAATTAACTTAAGTAAAACTAATTTATGAAATTATTAATAGAAATAAAATACCTCATTTTGGTTATATAGTACTTCTGTAGGCTCCGAAGTGGCGGCTTGCTGAATCAGCGCTTGGAAAATTTCGCTGCGTAAATTTTACATGGAAATTGAAACAAAATTGGATTCAGATGCATTAACATTCCCAAACGTATAAATTTTTCTGGTTTAATGGATGTTATTTCATAGTAACAAAGGTTCTTGCGTCATTATTGGTTGAACGCAATTACACCGTAAAGCAACTAACGATAAAATACAATTGCTTAAGTAATTATGCGGATTAATAAAATAAAGAAAAACGTAAAGTAGAAATAAATAAAAAAAAAGTGCCTGAAAAAGTAATCATCTCAAGCATGTTAACTTAAAAAAGAATTTCAAAGCCGTCCGCTTCTATAAAATATCAATAATACATTTTAACCATTTTCATTCATATTTAATTACTTTTTACAGTTACCTTCCATTATATTAAGAAAGTTTATAAAGAAAAGTTATGTAAAACTAAATTTTCTTTAAAAAGTATGTCTTCACTTTTTCTAATAAAATGAATCGTTATTCAGATATTGAAAAAATTTGAACTAATACTTAAATTATACCTTAGGAATTCTTTGGCCGCTAAATTACGCGTCGTATAAAAAATTGCATAGAACACGTGATAGACGTCTCGTAATTTTAATTGAAGCACATGTGAACCAATTTTCGAGTCAATCGACCCATAGAATAAAAAGTTTCACAAACAAATTCAACCCCCCATTTCACTCTCTGAAGAGTGGAATTTCGAAAAACCATTTCTTAGTGGATACCTACACTTCACAAAAAAACACACCCTCCTAATTTCATGTCCCTAGGACCAACGGTTTAGAGTTAATATATCAGTTAGGACTTCCATCTACACCCGGCCGCACGCCACTGTAACATTTTTTTGACCGTAGGAGACTGAAAATAAAAATCGTCGTGTCCGAGATTTTTTCGATCGAGTTGATATTTCGGATGCAGGGCGCCATTTTAGTCAGAAAATCCTATTTTTGAACTTTTTGGCACTTAGAAGGGCCGAATTTCGGAAACACTTCTTATTAGACGCCTAGGGCACGAAACGAAATAATAAAAAAATAATCTTACCGTAAAAATTATACAGCACATTAAAAAAATTATCAAATTAACAATGGCTGACTGCAACCACTTCTTAACTCAATCAAAAACGACGCTAAGGGCAAGAGCATGTGAATCGAATGTGCAAACTGTATGAGTACAATAATTAAATGCATGTTTTTATGCAACTGTGATATGCAACACACGCTACACGAAATGAACGTTAAGTTGCCTAAATAAACGTAAATTTTATTAACAAACGTAAAGAGTTTGTTACAATTTGAATGAGATGGGCTGGATGAGGTAAGTGTTGCATCATGAGAGGCAGGTAAACAATGAAACTACTTAAATTCAAATTAACGAGCTTTGCGCAATGGTGGTTCAACCCGTTAATATAGTATTGTGGGAAAGGCCTACTAATAAAACCCACTTTATTCACAAATAAATAATTGTACAAGCACATTAATAAATCAAATCACACAAAAAAACAATGAAAGGGTTAAATATATAACAAAATACCATTAAATCAGGTTAGAGTACGTCAAAAATTCTAAAATCAAGAGAAAAATAAATAGAAAACCGTTTAGTTACACATAAACACAAAAAAAAACCTGTAGTCACACCCATAACCGTGTTATAAATAATCAGAATAAAATTCGTAATACCAAACATGTGGCCCTTTAAAACCAATCATGCCGGTCTTTAAGTAAATAAGCAGATAAAACAATAAAGCAAATTACGTTACATATAAAATACAACGGTAAAATTGCACAGGTGATAATAAGATAAAGGTAAAGACAAAAGAAAATAGACAAGGAATTTACACGTACACAATTGTTTAGTGACTACTAAAGCATAAAATGCATAGGTACAGTTACAAGAAATTAGATATAAAGAGAAATTAGTTCGCAGGCAAACAATTCTACTTAACAAACTGACAAAAAACTCATAAAAACAAAGCGTTACAAGGGTAAATTATAAATAGATCGTAACATCGTGACCGATATATAAGTTTGAATGCGTTAGAAAAAAATAAAATTCGAGGTGTTTAATGGATATCTGGACCCGGAAGTTTGTACCCACTTGGCAATTGCCTTTTACAATTAATAACCAGCGGTATCATGTACCCGTCCACCAGCCCACCTCTACACAAATATAAACAACAAACAACAATGCTAATTCATACAAATGCAAGAATGAGGGAGCCCTGTATTGTCTTTCATTTTAGCAGATTTTAGCTTAATGAGCGCGCGTGCAAATAAGGCAAGAGAAAATGTACACGCACGAAATATTTTAAAGACAAACTGTTTACAATGGGAGTTTCTAATTAAAACAAATCGAAGCGTCTGACTCAAACAAAATTTCAACAGCAACTGTCTTCCCCTCTAGTTTCCACTAACCATGTCTACAACCGAAAATCAACCCCCGTCTTTGTAAAGTGATAAAAAAACAAGAAACGTTAATTTACGTTGCAACAGTTTCATATTAATCATAGCACGACATCTTACTTTTAAAATATACATTCGTCCTTAACAAACCCTACATTTAGGTCTCGGGTCTTCCAAGTACCAAACAAAGACGTCATTGATTGCAGTGTGTACCGTTAGTAATTAATTCCTAACTAGTGACATTTTTACATCAGGAGCCTGCGTATAGAAATTTTAAACAATTCTTCACGCCAGTTTCGGCAGAACACTTGTTTCTCTACGCTAATATATGTTTCCTTATTTTTCTGTTCAACCTTTACTCAAATATCAATTGCATACATTCCTAAATTTCTTACATAAAAATACATTAAATAGACTATTCCGAAAACATTAGCAAATTACGACGTAACATCACGATATTGAAAATCCTCCAATTATCCTTTCTATCGCAGTAATAGTGGCGATTTGTCAATCGTTTATTACAATAATAACATTTTCGCGGTCCGCTACCTGCAACATTAGATAATTTTTTGTCACTTTTGATGAACAGCAAATAAAAATATAAAATGTTCCATTCAGCAACAAGACGTAGAGCACTATATTTCCGCTAGGAATATAAAACATTTTTATATATTATACATTACATCGAATGCTAAAAAATCCGGTTAGCTCAGATGGTAAAAGATGACACTCTTAATATTAGAATCAATTTTGGCGCCCAACATGCGGTAGGTTAAAACCGCATGTTGGGCGCCAAAATTTATATACGTCAAATTAAAAGACGAGGTAATTATAAAATGTGTTCTATATGGACGGTATTGTGATTGAGATAAATTTTGAATAGTTTCTAGGTATCAGCTATGATCAAAGGAGAAACCCTCGTTCACAGGGAGAAGCGTGTCCCAAACGTATTTAATTTCTGTTGTAGATTCAACAGCTGAGATAACACATAAAATGGAGATTAATAACGATATTTTTAATATAAAAGCATTGGTTATTAGCTCAGTTATTCTATGCTATATTTAGCAATTGTATCTCATTACCTTAATTAAAAGAAAAGGAGTCATGTATCAAACATTGACATTAGATAAAGTTAGCAAAGAATCAAAAGTATAAACGAAAAAATTATGTCGCAATGCAACTTGACCAAAAGGTTTTGTAGCATAACAAGACCTTCAAAACGTACGAAACAGAGTAAATCTAAGGAACGTAGAGAAATCCATTTATTGGGGTAATATAGCAGTTCTACAATAAACCACAGTATATCAGTATACTCAAAAATGTTTTACCTTTTTTTTGTTTTTTTAATGGTGTATTTTAAATTATGCAAGCTAAACGTTTCGATAACACTTACAGTTATCTTCGTCAGTAGTAATATCTGTTAAAAATTATTAAAGATGTAAACAATTTTAATAGATATTACTACTGACGAAGATAACTGTAAGTGTTATCGAAACGTGTAGATTGTATAATTTAAAATACACCATTAAAAAACCCAAAAAAGATAAGTGTTTTATTATGTGTGATAATGGTGAAAGTTTACATTTTCATATTAAAAATGTTTTAAAAATTATTATTAATTTTATTAAATACATAGATAAAAAGTTTACCTCGAGTAGGATTTGAACCTACGACCTGTACTTTGCTAGAGTACCGCGCTAACCAACTGCGCCATCAGGGTTCAAGCCCCAATCGATGTAAATTTTGTCTTTATGTATGTAGAACCGATGTAAGTTCAAATATAATGATAATTTAATAAAAAATTTTTGTTACAATAAGTAAATAATATGCAATAAATCTAAAATTGCACTAGTTCAGTTACGTAAAACAGCTTTAAATTGATATTATAGTCAATGAAGTACTGAATTTCATCCCAAACAGTTTTTATGCCATTAAAAAAATCTGCAACAGAGTAACTCGTCTTCGTTTCAATATTATGGAGGTGAACTCGCATTATCACAATTAAAAAGTCTGGAGAACTTGGAATAGCAATTTGCTGCTATCCATCGTTCAAACTTACCTACACTATCAAGCGTAACAAACTGTAATGTTTATACCGACGTATATCTTTATCTCTGTTCAGAAACAACATTTCTGGTAATGGCATTACGTTATTCTACCCTTTTTTAAAGTACGGCGTGTTGGATTTATTCATAATCCTTTTTGGAAAATATCTAAAGATGAAGATCTAAGAACAAAAGGTAGTCTAGATAAAAATGATTGGTCTAAGTAAGAAACACGCGTTTCTTAATTTTTTTAATGTATTCTGCTGCAAAAAAAACAATCAATAGGTTCTTTGAGGAACACCAAGGGTTCAGTTATTTAGAATCTGTATTATCAGGTGTACTATTGGTTAAAAAACTATTTGTAACCAAAACCCTAACGTTGATAGCACATATGAGGCAAACAAAGACAAAACTTTGAAACCTTAGTTTTTCAAAATGCACCTCTAGTACTAAATGGACATTTTTGTTATTTGGAGACATGGTGAGAAAGAACTACATGAATTTTTAGTTTTTATAAATGGTATTCGTTCAAGCATTCGGTTTACCAAGGAGAAGGAAACTAATGGAAGATTCTAGACCTACTAATACCTGAAACTAACAATTCACTATCTTTTAAGGTTTACCGAAAGCCGACATCCACCCTTAGATACCTTCACAAATTATCCAACGACCATCCACGCCACAAAATTGGTGTAATTAAATCCGGAAGATGACACTGGGTTTGAAACATCTTTAGGTGATCTTAAACGTTCTTTAATTTTTCTAGTAAGTTTAAAAACAGTCTTAATACCATGAATAATTCAATTTTCCTTGTAACATTAGTTGCAAAAGTAAGAAAAGCAACACCAGCATTAAGAACTAGTTTTTCTTTAGATATGTAGATGACACATTTGTTATTTGGAGAGATGGAGAAAGGTACTACATGAATTTTTGTAAATAGTATTCATCCAAGCATTCAGTTTACTATGGAGACGGAAACTAATGGAAGGTTACCATTTCTCGACATACTAATGTCTAAAACTAATCCATTATCTTTTAAGGTTTACCGAAAGCCGAGGCATGCCGATAGATACCTTCATAAATTATCAAACCGCTTTCGACGTCAAAAAATGGGTGTAATTAAATCTTTAGTGGCTCGAGCTAAACGAATTTGTGAAAATAAATACAAATGTTTAAGAAAAACGCTACTAGCTAATTGGTATTCCCTTAAAGATATTAATAATGTTACAGATAGAATTGAAAATATGCATTAGGACTGTTCTTAAACCTACAAAAAAGATTAATGAACATTTAGGGTCACTTAAAGGCGCTTTCGGAAAGTTGATCGAAAACAATTGATCGAAACGCAAGTGGTCGAAACAGCAATTTATCGAAACAGCAATTGATCGAAATACGGTTCTAGGAAAATTGATCGAAAGCGATTGATCGAATACAAGCGACTTTCCTTCACACTTTTTTCAGGCTTAGGACTGACAGCACAAAGCTAGCGTGTTTAAAAGTCGTTTTTTATATTTTTTGGTTTTTATTAAAGTCGGAAATAAATTCCTTTGTCATTATTTTTTTGAGTATTTTTTGTTTTTTTTCCTTGCTTTTCAATATAATTGTGTATTCATTGGATCAAAAACTTGTGTTGTGAGCTATGCCTCGTAAAAAGTCTTCGATGTTACCTATGTTATAATTGCCAACAAGTCTTGCTATTCTTTCAGCACAGTCTCTGTATATGTTACGGGCAGGAGGACATTCTTGACCACTTATATATTGCTCAATTTGGAGTCTCCGTAAACTTTATTCCCTTTGAATAGCTTCTATAAATTTCCATATATTTTGGTGATCAGCCGAAATTTGTTGCTCAAAACCCCGATGCCACTCGTCAATCGCATTGTTAGTTTTAGGTAAACCTTGCTGCACTCTTTCGAAACAGTTCCACATATCGTGAGGAAATTGTGGGGGTCGTCGAGGGTGGCGGCGTTGCGGACGCCCAATCCTTCAAAGTAATCAAGTACAGGTTGAGCTTCTGGAGGTATTAGGTCTCCATCAGAAAGTATTTCGAAAGCATGAACAACTATCGTGAGGAAATTGTGGGGGTCGCCGAGGGTGGCGGCGTTGCGGACGCCCAATCCTTCAAAGTAATCAAGTACAGGTTGTGCTTCTGGAGGTATTAGGTCTCCATCAGAAAGTATTTCGAAAGCCTGAACTACATCTTCCGTAGAGACAAATGCAATGGCGTGTAGCAAACGTAATGCTAGTGCGAAATCTGCATCGGTTTCATATCGCCTTTGAAGGCCAGTTGCTTGAATTCGTCTAAATATGCACTGGCTAAAATGAAAAAAGGACCACGTTGTCGGCATCCTGGGAATTCTTAAGATATGGCATTCATCATAGCATGTTCAAAATCTGTTAATATCGTTCTTGGAGAAACTGCTGCTTGAAGTTCCTTCAGTTTCTGAAGCAACGTAATGTATGTAATCTCTCTTTTATCTGGCAATAATGCACACAGCAGGGGAATAGCGTTGTTATATTGCAACCCATGAATAGTATACATTTGATAAAAAAGATGCGGTACAGTTTTAAACGTACCATCCATATACCAGTGGTCGGACTGGGCCACAAGTTGGAGATTTTTTTTGTTGAGAATATTAATATGCGGTTTTCATTGGCTCCCGAATCGAACAACAAAAAATTCTCACCATCTTTGGTCTTGGTATTCTCGTCTGGAAAAACGATATCTTGGCGGCGTAGAGGTAATGCTGGGGCGGCTTGTTCTTTTTTATGGTCTTATGGTCCTTTTTTAAAAAAAAAGTGCCATACAAAAAAAGTTCAGATTATCCTCGACTTCAAAGATCAGTTATTTTTTTATTAGGTTAATATAGTAGAATTCACAGAAACATCACTTTTGTAGATTCAAGATTGCAGTTACGCCCCCTAGCGGCCATTTCAGAAACATGAAAATATTTTCCAGGTTTTTGTATTGGCCATTTTAGTAATAACTTTTTTTCCGCAAGCCTCTACAATGTATAGTTTCCCAGATACAGTACCTCGCATTCTTAGTAGGCCACCCCGTACAAATGTATACATGGTTGAAAAGCTTATTCATTAGGGTATCCAAAAATGTAATGATATACAGGGTGTTCCACAATCTTCCGTATATATATATATATATATATATATATATATATATATATATATAAGAATTAAATATTCCCATCAACTATATATATATATATATATATATATATATATATATATATATATATATATACAGGGTGTATTTTAACATCACCAACAAACGAAAACTGGAGATTCTGTGATTCCAAAAAAGACAAAAATGATCATAACCGCTTTTACGAAAATCCTTCTTAACCGAGATACAGGTTGATTAAAAAATACTTTTTTTAAGGTTTTTTTAGGATTCCTCAAAAACTACAAAAGATATTGCACTGAAATTTGGTACAACTAAATGTCTAATTAAATACAATTAATCAGGTGAGTTTGAGTCAATTGACTCCATCCAGTGGCATAGAATATTTTAAGTTAATCAGTTTAAGTAAAAAAAACGCACACCCCTGGTTTTTTTGAAGAAATATTTTTTTGATAGATTCAACATTTAATTCTGCAATTCGGCACCCCGTTTTGGAAATATTTTGCATTAACATAAACGACCACATTATTCAATAAAAATCAAAATTTGTTTTGTTTTACAAAAAAATAACGCAGTTAACTATTAGGTACAGTATTATACATATAGTCCAAAATGTCCTCCTTGCTTTTGAATGCAAGCTTGTATTCTTCTTAGCAAATGAAACCTAACACGCTGAAAAATTTGTGGCATAGCCCTAATCTCATCGCATGCCATCTGTATGCGCTTCCAAAGTTGCTCTCGATTATCAATTTGAACAGAATAGACACGAGTTTTCAGAACCCTCACACAAAAATATCCAATAGGTTTAAATCTGGCGATCGTGCCGGCCACGGTACTTCACTTCCTCGTCCAATCCAGCGTCCAGAGAACCATGCATTTAAAAATTCTCTGACGTTTCGTGTAGAATGTGGTGGTGCACCATCATGCATGAAATACATGTTCATTCTAACATCTAAGGGTACGTCGTCAAACAATTCTGACAAACCTTTTCTCAAAAAATTTAAATAGAATTCGCCAGTAAGTCTTTGAGGAAAACGGATAGTTCTGATTAGGTGATCGTCTATTATACCTATCCAAATACTTTCGCTAAATCTATGTTGGTGAGCTGTAACTGCAGTTGGATGCTGATTTTCATCTAACCATTTGTGGGGAATTATGCAAGTTTATTATTCCATTTCGGGAAAAAGGTACACTCATCAGTGGTCAATAAGTTTCTAACAAATTGTACATCTTCAGCATTTTTATTTAAAAACCATTCGCAAAAATTCATTCGACGAGGATGATCAGTAGGCAATAATGCATGCACTTTTTGTAGGTGAAAGGGATGTAAATTTTGTTCTCGTAAAACTTTCCAAGACTTGCTATGCGACACACCAAACTCTAAACCTAACTCACGCGCACTTATTGATGAATTTTCATAAACTCATCTAAAATTTGTTCCTCAATTTCAACTGGTACACGAGCATTTCGTCGGAATTTTCTTTCCTTTTAAACTTCCATACTCTAACAAGTTACGATGAACGGTTCTAAACGTAGTATGATGTGGATGTCTTCTATTTGGAAATCTTTGTTCATAAAGTCGAGCATTGCAATTAGTATTACCATAACATAAATGCATATCGACCAGTTCTCGTTTGGAATAATTCATTTTTCACAGTAATTGACACAAACAATGAATTACAGAACCGCGTAAATGCAACTATTTCAGCAAACATAAGATACGTAACTGTCAAATGCAAAGCAATCTCTGATTTATTTCATTTGGTTATTACTGAATAATGTAGCCGTTTATGTTAATACAAAATATTTCAAAAACCGGTGCTGAATCGAAAAAATACTAAGTATGATTTTATTTACAGAATTAAATGTTGAATTTAACAAAAAATATTTCTTCAAAAAAAGCAGGGACGTGCGTTTTTTTTGCTTAAAGTGGTTAACTAAACATATTCTACGCCACTGGATGGAACCAGTTGACTCAAACTCACCTGATTAATTAGACATTTAGGTGTACCAAATCTCAGTGTAATATCTTTTGTAGTTTTTGAAGCATCTTAAAAAAATCAACCTGTATCTCGGTTATGAAGCATTTTCGGAAAAGCGTTTATGATAAATTTTTGTCTTATTTTGAATCGTAGAATCTCCAGTTTTCGTTTGTCGGTGATTTTAAAATACACCCTTATATATATATATATATATATATATATATATATATATATATATATATATATATATATATATATATATTGTACTGATGACTTAATTTATTTAAAGAGGGGTAAAATTATTTAGTTTGGGATAATATGTATTTAAATGTTAATAATATGATTGATGGAAATTTTTTTAATTTTAATGTTTATGCACCGGACTAGCTCAATCTCAATTTGGGGATAGAGTTCAAAGTAATTTAGTTTGAAGTTAAATTTAAATTTGAAAATGTGTATAAGAAATACACTTTACAGAATTATAATGAAAGTATAAGATTTATCCTGAATACAATTTACTACAAACGCATGCGTTGTAATGTACTTAAGTAAAATCAAAGCTGTCAAAGATGTCAAATAAATAATTTAGAAATATACTGTTTAGATCCAAAATGAAAATTTAGAAAAAGAAAATAATTTAATACCTTTACAGGTGTTTACCAGTAAATATTTAAAATTCTAAACCAAAACATGTATGTAATAAATATTAATTTGCAGGAAATTTACTAAATGAACGTCTATAATCACTAGGGTTGATAAAATTTGTGACTCACATATACTGTCCTCACTATAGATTGATGTCTTCGGATAGCTCCAACTAGATGCAGGCAATGTCCATGATTGTAGTTGTTACCATCACCCATATACAGCTAACTCGATTCTCAGGTTGTCGAAGACACCAACTTCAAAACTTATGATGTTTCTTCGAAATCAGCAAACTCAATCACTTATTTTATTTTGGTAACTTTTTATTTAATTAAATTTAAAACTTAATGAATGGTATCGTTTTAAAAGAAATATTTAAATATTATCCAACATTTTGTTGATAAGACTTTTATTTTAGATGCCGATTCAAATTTTATTTAAAAGAAATTGTCCGGAGAAATAAAACAACATTAACCAAATAAAAGTGGGTTTTAATTTGGTATAACGGAATCAACTCAAGTTTGATAACACAAAAGAAAACTTTATAAAATCGTGACACAATTAACACGTACAAAATATTTTCCGAAAACGACAGGTATCGGAGACCGAACTATTTATGTTAACCGTCGATATAAACAAATGCTTGCAGTATTCTTCGTAAAATATAACTTTCTTTACGAAAATTTAAATTAGGTTATGAAATTACTTTTTTGCACAATTGCACAACACTGTTTTAACTATTTAAACTTTGAACAAATTCTAGAGAGATTGAATTTCCAGAGCACTTCTTTTATATCTTTCTGGTTGTTACCAAAAATTTTTTTTCCAGCCATTTTGCCTAATGTATCTAAGGCTCTGATTGGTGGACATATATTACAAATTGGACTCAAATGGAAATTTGGCCGTAACTTTCTTATACATAAGAAATTAAAATTTAATAACAGAAATAAAAACTACACAAAATTTCGGATAAAAAGACACCTAACAAGCTATGGTTCCTAAAATTAATATACGAAGTCACTTAATCTAACTTAAATAAGCTTATAACTATCTAAACTTACAAGCTATACTTAATCTAATTACAGAAATGGAATTTTGAGAAAATTTTACACAAGAACACATACTTTTTGTGTTAGAAATATTTAATTTAAAGAAATTTTAAGCTTTTGCAATTTTTTCCTAAATTCACCTCAAATTTCACACAATTTTGCGGTGAACAGCGATGTATCCATTTAAAAACTGTGCTATATTATGAAAGAACTTCTACTAATTGCTTTAAGAGCAAAATTTAAGCCTAAAAATGTGAAAAAAGTATAAAATTATGTAAAAAACCTAGAAATTATAACCTAACCAAACTTAAATCTAAAATTGAAGATAGTACATATTTAAAAATGTTTTCAACACTTGAAATTTTATGTTACAGGTTTGTAATTCTTGTCTTCATTATTTTCACTATATATTTGAAATGCATAATGTCATATAGTGTTGCACTAAAAAAGTCTCTTCGTCTAACACTCTTATGAATCATTTCATTATAAAAATGTACACCACTATAAATGTCTTTATGCCAAAATGTTCTATGTGTTCTTCTTATTGTTAAACTTATATCAGAATTTTTGTCACTAAGTCGCTCCCAAAAATATGGGCAAAAATGTCTAAACTGTCCATATTATAACCCTTTTATGAAATTTTATATTTCCTGCTTTCAAAAACTAATTATACACTATCCCTAACATAATCCTAACTATACAGTTCATGTTTAAACACCTGTAAAGTGTTCACTTGCCAAATTACCCTTGAAAAATTGACTTTTATTGCAATAATTGAAATACTAAAATGACTTTACGAAACTGGTTATATTTAACATTCTTGACAATTTTGTTAGCAGCAAAATGCTTTTTATGATAAAACCAAACTAAGTAAATAATATTCAGACTAATTTATACCAAAAAAATCTATTTTAATCACATCGTGAACCAGATTTATATAAAACAGTGTCTTGCACCCCTTTTTATGACCCAAATGTCATTTAAACTGTCCGATACTTCTTTTACCTCTTTCTGAAAATCTCAATATATATATATATATATATATATATATATATATATATAGGAATTTTAGGAATATTATAATAACAATTTTGTAGTGATGTAGGTTTTAGAAAATTTAAATGGTCTAATAAAGTTCAAGCTTAATAAAACTCATACGGTGATGTAATTTGAACCAGATAATTGATAAATAAGGAAGTTGGGCAAAGTTTTCCTAAATACAAATTATTTAACAAATTGAAATACTAACCTTTCACCACTAATTATATGCCGTCTCGTCCACAATCGGTAGATTAAATATAAGGAGGATTCTACTATATTGACTTAACACACATGAAATGCGGCTTGTTTCGCTCCTGCTTAATTATTTTCCTTTCTCTAATTAATAAATAAAACAATGTAAAAAATTATAAAAAATATATAATTAAATGAATTCTCGAGTGCCATGTTATCTTTGTCAAGGAATAACAAAACCTAAATAATGAACAATAAAACTTTCTATAAATATCAAAAATTAGCAATGTGCAATTAAGTTTATTTACCCAATATATGGATGGTTAAGAGAGAAGGTTTTAAAGCTAAGCTTAAAAATAAAAATCACCACATAAATACCTCAGTATAATGATTTTCTTATAGACAGCTTCCAGTGTTTAATTATGGATGCGGAACGGTCAACCAGTATGAAAGCGTTTCTACATCTTCCTTGCGTATTCTTGTAACAACGCGATCAACTAGGTATTTGAAGGAATTTTCAATCCACTAAACTTATTGTATTCTTGATGTGTTATTTTATTAAAATTGCATTTTAAGATGATATTATTTGAATGAAGAGAAACTTGTAAATAAGTAACTTAAGAGCCATTTGAGATTAAAAATATAGTGACTTATAAAAGTACCATATCAAAGTAAGTAAAATATAAGTATGCGTAAGTAAGTAAATAAGTGCCTTAAGTGAGTATAAAGAATAATATAGGTACTGTAATAAGTGTACGTGAGTGCCTGGAAAGAGCAAATGCTTAAGCTTTAAATATAATGAATTAAAAATAACTTACCACCAAAATTCTGATGGCACCAAATATAAAAATTAAGTAAAACCATTATAACAATGTCTTCTGCTTTAACATTCAGCAGCAAGTGAAGAAAAATAGAGGCTTTCAGAATTGCTTCGTAAGTGCCTCAAGAAGTTGTCACGCATTGCGCGAAATACAATGATCGAGTCCAATTTTTAAAAGAAAGGAACTATAACTATTTATGTAATATTACGCCCAAAATATATGTTCTAGGAAATGCAATTTAAGTTGCCTTTCTCAATTTTACATGTAAATAATTAAAACTCCTCTAATTTTACGCCAAATAAATTAATGATCTTAGATTAACGTATTTTTTAATACAACCACTAAAAAGGTTGTTACAATATGACTTGCATGTATATAATTTTTTAGACATTATCACACGAATATACTTTCAATTCAGTTATTAAAATAGAAATTTGATTAACATATTTACATTAAAATTTAAATTTCCTTCACTATAGTTACCGTTTGTGCGTCCAAAAACTAAGAAGCTTTTGGTCAAAGATTCGTGAGGTTTAGCTTGAATAAACAAAATTAAAATTTATGATGAATAAAATATAAAATACTCGATCGATACATATATCAGCTATTTCCAGACTTTTTAAAAATGCAGACATTGATTCAGGCCCCGTACAAAGGGTTAATTATTGTTTTAATAATTATACGCATAATTTTCGTATACACACATTTCAATATTTCAATAATACTGTTTTTCAACATAATGAGGGACGTGGTTAGTAACATCGATGAATCATGTAGATATTAACACATTGAAGGGGATAAAAGCACAATCACGCTACTGCCGCAATATAAGAGGAAAGCATTTCGACATGTTGTATCTGTCACGAGGATCCTTTCTGCATACGTGACTTGAATACTATGTTTCAAATCCGTATTAAGAGGACCCCAAAAGCATCGTTGCCAACTTTCTAATTTTTCTTACAATACCTCGACAACAAAGATGCAGAAAAAAGTTATTTACCCTTTATCCCCCTTACTTTTCTCTTGCGATATTCAAATATTGAATTACCAAGTATTGTTCGAATTCGAACATGTCGAGAAAGTTAAGAATGTATTCACGTAATTCATTTTAGGTATTTTCCAAAGGCGCTAGTTTCTCTATATTATATATTTTAGCTGAAGCGGCAGATGGTATTAACTGTTTAAAACTTAGTTCACTTTGCTTTACTTTATACAGTAGGTATAACTTCATATAAAGTCTGAAGTTAAAACAGAGACTAAATTTCAAAGGGTTTTCCACGTACTTAACTACGAAATGCTATACGTGTAGTACTGAAACACATTAAGACTATGTCAATAATTGCAACTTCACGTTATGTACAACCCAATGAAATACGATCTAGAAAGCTTTTGTGCTCAATAAAAATAATACCTACTCTGCTGGAGTATTTAATTGGATGAACCAATTTGGTCGTTCGTGGAGCAGGTGTTATGAACCAAATAAATGACAACATTGCTTTTAAGGGCACAAATGGTATCAGATTCGTTTGTTAAATCAATATTTAAGTATTACACAACATGACAAACTAATTTGTGAGGTTCTTTCAATATTTTCCCATCGTTCTTTAAAAGCAATAAATCACACAAAACGTTTCTTTTATGAAAATAATAAGATTGAGAATACATGTTCCGATTTGGAACGAAAATATATCGCTTTGTGGATTATTTTTACTAATCAATTAACATTAATATCAGTGGCGCATATAATGAAGATTACTCCTTTATAACACATTTCATGTCTATCCTTACTTATAAACGCTGTGAGATGTAATTACATCTTGCTGGAATACCAAAACATTAAATCAGTCTTATCTATCCAATCCATAAATAAGTGACATTCTACTCCAGATTTTCCGGAAGCTGTAAATAATTCCGTATATAATATAAAAATATTTTATGAAAACCGTTGGAAAGTTGCCTATCAAAATTCAAGATTAGTAGAGTTACAAAGATATAAAAAGTCGGATCAATACTAATGAGGGCAAGAATGAGTCCCTTCACAAAAGAAATAAGGGTAAAGTGTACATAGCTATAGATATTTAAGTTTACATGAGCGTATCTATTATTCTTTTGGCACCAATTTTTAATTTCTATAAAAATGGAATTATTAATGAACTTACCCACATGTATTGACCTTTAATTATAGAAACCATTATTTTTATACGCTACGGTTTCGTCTGCCGATGGAATCGTTAATTAGAAAGGAAAAGCGAACGTATTTCATTCCCTCGTCAAGGGAGAAAGGGGCTGCTTGAGCTTTCCGCGCTCCTTCAGTCACATTGATGGATTCTCAATATACATGAGTACATACATTAAGGTATATGGGATAGAGTAGGATCGGAAGAACCGGTATTAGGGTACTGAGGGGGAAGTTACTACCCCAGAATTGGCTTAAATAGCCGCACATGGTGTGCGTATACGCAACGAAGGAAAACCCTCTAACAAAACGTCATACTGGGTAGATCGTAACAGGAGTCGAACCCATTACCTCCCGAATACTAAACAGATCGTGTTACTATCACACTCTCTAATTAGAATGAACACCCTTTCTTTATATGTCATCCGCTAATAGGCGGTTTTATATGTTATTAAGTATATATATTTGTTTGACTGTAGAAAACCGTTCTTTGCTACGAAAGAAAAGCTTCCTCGTCTAGAGATTAATCAATTTGTTGTTGCTAATATGTTTAAGTAAACAATTAATATGGTGAAATCACTTTCTCGCTTATAACTCGAAAACTATTAAATTTAAATAATTGCTGTCTTCAAGGAAGTTGTAGAGTAAGTTCGAGTAACATGGAATAGCATTTTTATTTTCCAACATGTATTGACGTTATTGCTCTGAATTCCCAGAATTAAATTCGCCATTTTATTAACTATGAGTAAAACTTAACGAGTTTTGACGTTGAGAAATAAAGTTAAGTTTATAATGTTTTCATTAAATTGATGCAAGTTTGCTAAGAAAGAAAAAAAGGAGGATAATACATAATACATGTGTAGTGTAATATGAGATACAGTAAAATGTAAATGAGTTAAAATATAATGACTGGAAACCATTCTCAGGAAGTAGATATTTATTAGTTAACAATCAAGAGTTGGTTAGTAAAAATTAGTCCAGAGTCTCCTTATTTGCAAAAGTCGCGTACAAATACCTCTCCTTCACCAAATGAGTCCATCCTTCACAAACAACACACTGAACCCACACTTCTTTACTTCTACTCATACTAAACTTTTCCTCACAGAACGTCACTCCACATCATCTGCTGTTCCTGGTTTATTTTTCACAATGAAGGAGAGTCATCAAAGGAATTAGTCTTCAAGAATAGGTTCAGATTCTGAAGCTGAACTTTCTTTGCGTTTTTTTTTCCGTGAGGTTTCTTGGCAGAACTCGGACCAGGTCCCATCTGTTATCTTTCTGACAACTTTCTCACGTGAACTATTGATGGATTCCTGTAACTCGCATTTATTGGAGGTTAAGATCATGATTTTCGCTCGTCCAAATTTCCTTCCTCTGATTCAAACTTTCTTCTGTACTTGCGGGATGGGTTTGATATCTTAGTGACAGTGACGTGCGGAACGGGATCTTTCTGTTGTTCAGCTAAGAAGTCTTCGTCAGTAAAAACATTCCTTCTCAACGGATAAATCCCGGATAAGCTGAAACCTTTTATTGGCCTCTCTGTCGTCTGCACTTTGTATATTCTCTTCCAAATAGCTTATATACATCGTGATAAGTTACGGTCATTTTATCCGTCCGCAAAAAATTCTTCATTACAGAAGGTTTGCAATGCACTCATTACTGATTTAACCAACGGTTGTAACTTGTGGGTAGTGTATGATGGCACCAAAATCATGTCGTGCGTGAGTGTAGTGTCCATCCAACACAAGAAGCACCGAACCAGTTTGTGTAAGTATTGTTTTGTCTAAAAAATGATTGAACCATTTTGTGAATAGACCGGTTTGAATCCATTCGAATGGGTAAAATAAGAATATTGTGCCTGTGGATATTTCTTTCTTGAGCTGCACCTATGAACCCTTACGAGAAAAAATAATAATCATCGGCGGCGGCATTCATACACGAATCTCCAGCGAGTGTTAGTGGACCTTCCTGTGGCCTTCCTTTTATATATATCGACTTCTAGGCACCTAGTTTGAATGATTCACAACTCAGTCTCGTCTATATTGAATATTCTATCATGTGGAAATTTGTTTCGTACATTGCACTTCCAAGAAGGTCAAAAACTCCTTCACCTTTTTCTCATTGAAACCGACAGCTCTGGTTATTAAGGTCTCAGTAGGCTCTTTGAAACTTAATGTGTTTTTATGCCTCTACATAAAAATTGGAGTATTGAGCTATCATTAAGTAGCGGTATTTGAAGGAGTTAAAAGGTAAGCAGATATGCTTAATACCCTCGGCGATCAATGTCCTTCGTATGCGACCGTGAAAAATTGGATTGCAAGCTTCAAACAGGTAAATATTCGATTGAAGATGAAAACCGATCGGAAAGGCCAGTTTCTGTATTCACATCCGTAAATATCGATGCAGTTCATGACATGATTTTATCAGCCCGTCGAATTGGATTAAACGAATATCTGGGGCACTTAATATTTCATATTATCGCCTCCATCATACAGTTCAGGTGGATTTGGACATGAAAAAAATATCTGCAAAATGGATCTTCAAAGATCTGATCGTTGATCAGAAGCGTGCAAGCGTAGAAGCATCGCTGCTCAGTTTGAAAAAGATGCAAACTTCTTAAGCCGTGTTGTTACTATGAATGAAACTTGGGTACATTTCTACAACCCAGAATTAACACAGCAATCGATGGAATAGAGACACTTTGGTTCTCCAAGGCCAAAGAAATTTCGCGTTCAAAAATCTGCTGGAAAATTTCTTGCTTCAGCTTTTTGGGATTCCCAAAGAGTAATCATGATTGATTTTGTAGATAACCCCCCTTATTCACCAGAGGTCTGGTCTGCAGAGCGAGAAAACTTTTTTTTTGAAAGGTCTAGAGGCGTTCCAGGTACGTTTTAATAAATGGATCCAATTAGGAGGAGAGTATATTGGATAATAAAGTTCTTTCAGATTTTGTTTGGTTCTATAATAGGCTCAGAATTTTTCGATACATCCTCGTATATGTCTTTTTTCTTTGTCTGTTCACAGGTTGTTTTATACCTCTCCTTTTTTTCTCATCCCCCATTTGATCGCACTGTACTAAAAACCTAACTCACTTGAATTATTTCTTTTTAGCTCTTTTAATAAAAATGGAGCGTTTTACTATTGATGAACCCAATATGCCTGAAATTCAACCAAAGAAATTTTTTGGTGTGTTTTCCTAAAATTAATTATTATAGCCATATAAAGAAGAAAGGATGTGTGACATGAAGATACCCATAGTGCGACATTAAAACGTTAAGCTTATAAGGTATTTTAAATTAGACAAAGAAAATTATTTCACATGTAGACCATTTCTCACATCTGGTGTTAATCTTGATGTGGCAATGTTGACACTTCGTTTACTTATCCTGGGGTAACACCCAATGATCTAAACTATGTTACACTCGCCTTCCTTTGCTGAATCTATTTGACAACTTTTTATTTTGTTATCGTAATGCAATAGCAATTGGTCTTTCAAATATTAAATGGTCAATCCCGCCGTCATTGTGTTATGTACTTTCCATCCATTTTAAAGTCCTATCAATGTCTTGAGCAGTGTTCTCGTCAGAACGGTCTACTCCTCCAAGATTCTGATTGCACAACTGTATTATATGTGGTTGTTAAACATTGACAACTTTTTTTTCTCTGTGAGAGAATTTCTTCACATTATACATAGGTTGTGCCCCAACTTAATTCGAGCACAAAGTAACAACACTTTTGTTATTTGATTGCACTGCAGCTAGATGTTCGTCCTGGCACACTCTATTCCGTTTCTTTATTTCTGTACCATTAATGCTAGGGGCGTTCGTCGGAAACGCTTCCTAATTAAACACTTCCTACACGAACACAATGTACACGTCCTTTCAATCACAGAAACCAAGCTCTCACAAAAATGCGCAATACAATTTAACACTTATAATTCCTTCCTCAACAATAGCGCACACGGAACCGCCCTTCTAATTAAAAACTGTTTCCCTTCAACTCCATTTCAACTACCTGCGCACCTGCAGCAACTCGAATGCGTTGCTGCAACGGTGCACTTCCCCACTCCTATAGTATTCATATCTTACTACAATCCACCCGGGTACAATACACTTTCCGATGACCTGTTAGTTTATGCCTCCAGCCTCCCAAATGCAGTCGTCCTAGGTGACTTCAATGCCCGCCATATTCAATTCGGTGACACCGCAACAAATGGAAACGGCAACAGACTATCATCTGCTCTGTTGCAGTTGCCTATGTTGAGGATCGCCAATACACAACCTACGTATTTCGACCACTTAGGAGCCTCAATAACAGATCACATAATAGTTTCCGAATCAATAGCACACTACTTCGATCGTGAGTGCTTTCTAGGCACCACGATCACTTCAGATCATATTCCACTTCTGGTCAAAACTTCATTTTGTCCAGCTCCCCCAACACCCCCTCAAAACACAATCATTAAAGATTTTTCGAATGCAGACTGGAATGTGTTCGCCGAACACATCTCCAACAATCTTCCTACACCCGATCTTCAAACCACCCAAAATCTCGAGAGAGCCATTAGAGACCTAACTTCCGTAATTACGGAAGCGGTCGACACCTCAGCCCCGCTTAAAAACATCGACATTTCCAAAAAACCGCTCCCACAACACATAGTGAACTGGATCAAAGAAAAGAGACGAATCTATCGTCAATTCTTGAGATCCAGGGTTCTGGCTCTCAAGACGGAATACAATAGCCTTAACGCCTTAATCAGGCGAGAAGCCAATAAACACACAGAAGACTCCTGGGCTAAAGCCACTTCCCAGTCGGATTATCGAGACGGTAAACGCTTCTGGCAACGGTTTGACAGACTAAGCAGAAGAGAAGTTGGCCCCAAATCCCATCTAAACGACCTTCAGGGCAACCTAATCTCCTCCGACCAGGAAAGGCCGATTTCTTTGGTCACCACCTCCAATCCATATTCCAATCCCCCAATGATCCCTAATTCGATCTTGTTATCAAGGGATTCCTCGAGAACGGCCTCGAGGAATTCCGAAACCTTAACCTTCCCGAACCCCAACTCGATAACGAGAATCCTTTCTATGCCCCAATTACGCCCGACCAGGTCAATGCCTATTTAAAAAAAGGGAAAAACTCAGTCCCAGGCCGCGACGGCCTCAATCGAAAAATCCTACGTCACCTACCCGGTCTATACCTCCAACTACTCTCAAACATTTACAATAAGTGCATAAGTCTTTCGTACTTCCCGACGGATTGGAAATCGGCCTCCACCGTGATGATACCAAAACCCCACGCAGACCTAACCTCACCTAATTCCTACAGACCCATATCCCTCGTAAGTTGCCTCGGAAAATGCTTCGAGCAAATTCTAGCCAGGCGGCTCAGGGAACACCTAGAGTTTAACGACCTCCTTCCCAACAGCCAATTCGGCTTCCGCCCAAACCGAACGTGTCGCGATCCCTTGTCGAAGCTGCTTACCGCCACCACCAAAGCATTCAACCACAAGCAATGCAATCTGGATGTGTTCTTGGATATTAAGCAAACATTTGACAGGGTCTGGCACGCCGGTCTCCTACAAAAATCCGAAACCTTAACATTCCCTACCCCTTCTCCAAAGTCCTGCTTTCGTACCTGACCAATCGATCCGTCAGGGTGAAAGTAGGGAAAAACCTCTCAGATCCTTTCCAACCCACAGCAGGCGTTCCGCAAGGTTCTGCCTTAGCCCCCATCCTTTACACCATCTTTGCTTTACATATCCCTCAAGTCACCCAACCCAGAGTAGTCGTTGCTCAGTTTGCAGATGACACCGCCTTCTGGTCGGTTAATCGGAACAGCGAAACGGCTTCCAACCGCATATCAAAAACCCTTCGGAACTTTTCCAACTGGGCCAACCGGTGGAGAATCTCCATTAACCCCTCCAAAACCCAAGCAATCCTTTTCCGCCACCCAAGTTACGCCGAAGACAAATTCCCAAACTTATCCTCCAGAAAGATCTCTCTCACCATTAACCAGGAAAAAATCCCCCTTCAAGACCAAATCACATACCTAGGTATCCTATTCACCAGAACACTTAATTGGCTGCCCGATGTTAGGAAAATACTTAACAGAATTAGAAACCGTGAAAACCGACTGGGCGGCCTCCGGGGTCGAATCAGAGGTTGCCACCCCAAAACACTCCAACACACATATAAAACTTACATCCGCCCTGTTATGGATTTCCGAGCACCAATATACACAAACATTAACCCTAACCACCTTTTCTCTATAGCATCCTGTGAACGCCGGATATTTAGACGTATACACGGGCTACCCTTCAGGTACCCCAGCAACCTCACAACACAATACGCGAACATGCCACCAATCACAAACAGAATCCGAACACTTCAGAAAAACTTTGCACACAAAAGGATTTTCGGCGATACCATCCCAACCAAAAAAATCATCACAACTTCCTACACCTACCAACCTCCCAAATTCCCACGGAAAAAACACAAACGTAAATTTAAACACCTTCGCGATCTTAACCCTATTATTAGACGACATCCCAGAGGAGATAGAAAAGACCCTTTATAACATCCCATATGCACTCCGCATCCCACCGTCTACTGGATAACGGCCACGCAAGGATACCGGCTAACGAATCGATCAACACCCTAACACCCCTCACCACACTCAATCACACGCACACCTAAATCTAAATATTCACAACTGAAATAAATCAAACCTTTAACCTTTTTTTTCTTTAACACCAAATAACAAACCCTCAACAAATTGTCTTTTTTTTTCTTTTTTTACACCAAAAATAATAAACTCATGATTGTAAACCACACAATTACAAAAAAAACATCGCAATACCAACAAATAAGCATGTAAGCATAAGATATAAGCATAGTAACCAAAAGCATGAGCATACTAACCTAATATATATATATATATATATATATATATATATATATATATATATATTGTAGGATAAAATTGATTTCCAGCAAGCCTGCTTGCCCTCGTAGTTCCGGTTCCCTTCTGACCTTTTTCAGATAGATTTTTAAGTAACGTACAAGAACTAAAAAAATTATCGAAATATAAGTGCAAACAAGAATTTGACCACTTTAACTTTAAACAGTCTGGGCATGTCAGAACCCAGCTCTATGTATTCAGTAGCGATATGAGTAGTTGTTCCTTGGTCGGGCTGAAACCAGGTGACATACCTCAACCGAGTACAACCCATCCAGAAATTATACCCGTATCTGATAGATTTACCATGAATGGAGTAACATCTATGCACTCGCAATCATATTTCGGGACCCAACAGAATCCTCATTTGGCTAATTGTTATAGTGGTTTTTACCCATGTATACCAAATTTCATCGCGTTTCGGCGGATCTCCGCCATCTCATCAGTATCATTATCTGAGTCTATATTCGCTTCCATATGGGTTGGTTCTTTTTCGCTGTGGTCTAAGAAATTCTGTGTCGCGAATTTCGCAATTTCTTTAGTTGATCTTGCAAGAGTTGCGACAGTGGTAGTTATTTTAACATGTGTAATGCTTTCTCCAGCGTGTTTAAATATGTACCACGTTTTCTTTTCTCTTTTCAAGGTAATCTATGAACGAATTTTGGAGGCTAAGTTTCTCCATCAGTGTCTTTAATAGATGTGGAAAACGTTGCTTTCCGGAAATATTTGTTCGTGCGTGGGGCTCTTTGTTGTTGTTTGGTGGAAGGCACACTAATTTAATATCATGGGATTTACATATATCCAATTCATCGACGTTTATGTGCAACTACAAATTATCTCCTATAACCTCATTCTTTCATTTAGTTTTTTTTTTCAGGCGAGGCTATAACATTTTGGTGAACTAGTGTTTGAGATTTAAGCCACCCTGATGTGGTGTGTTTGGACGGACCTAATGTCCGTTTTCTATCCATGCCTCCCATGGATTCTATGATTTGCATACCGTATAAGGCAGCAAAAGTTCACCCTCTACATTCCCAGAAATCATCAAAATGGAACTTTTGAGGAATTCATTATTCTCTCTGAACAATTACGCGTCTGTTGTTAGTAACTTCTTCAGACAATCAAATTGATCTCGTCATAGTTGAAAATTGTGTTCAGTGGTACTCCTTCCAATGTGATCTGGTCCTTACCGTTATATTTCTCTTGACGTTACTTGATAATGTGGTAGTCAAGTCGTGATGCTTTACCCGAAAAATCTTTACCCAATCTAGACCCGGAAGTTACCTTTAAACCCAGCACCGTATCTTTCTTCTTTGTTCAATTAAATCCGCACAATCTGTTGTAATTCCATGTGGTTTATCAGAAATCCATAATCACTTATGGTGTGGGTACATCCCATGGAGCGTCTTTCCTCCACCTTGGTCAAAATTGACGGATAAGCTGGTTTATTGGTGTGAAAATTCATTTCATTGAAGCTAGTTCGACGGTGTATCTTATAAGATTCTGCATCTGCTCTCGTGCCCGTTCCCGCTCTGATCGCATTCCAGCAACTCTCCAATGTTTCTTCCGTATAGTCTAGATCCTGGGATTCTCTTATACTTTCGGGCATCTGTAATATAAATATAGTGCGATGAATGCAAAGTACAGCTCAGGTACATTTTCCAACAGACATCTGGTGCGAAGTAATCATTTGTCTAAAATGAAGAATACTTTGCACCACCTGCCTGGAGAAAAGTCTCCCCATTTATCGATAGGTTTGTACAATTTTTTTGGATTCCAAGTGTTCACAGAAATCTTGTAAAATGTAACAGTTTAATATGTCTACCGCTCTGCAACAATGATGGAACTTTCTATTCACCATGTACTTAACCTTTCTAATTCAATAAATTCAGCCAAACTTTTGCAGACGATTAAACGGTGCCAATTCACTACGTGCTGCAAATAAAGTCGCTAAAATGCGCAGAGTCTTATGTAGTACCGGGTGTCCCACTAAGAATGGATCTCGGCCATATATCAGAAACCGCCTCGAAAAAAACGTGCAAATTATTTATAGAATTGTAGGACCACCGCTAGAGGGCTTAACTGAAAATTAAAAATTAAAAAATTAATATTTTATAAAGTTTGCCGTTTTCTAGTGACAGTAACAGTAATATTGAAATTATAATTGATTACAGGACAAGGAAATGAATTTTTAAGGAGTTCAAAATTGTTAAAATTAGTTCATTAAAACCCGAGTAATCTGCATGCAAAGGAAAATGTTTAAAACTTACACATTACAAGATATCTCGGGATAGTAAAAAGATATCGACATGCGGTTTTCGCTATTCTGAGGCTAATTTGGTTTAATTTTGTAATCCACAATTAAAACTACATACGCCTATTTAATATTTTCCAAAGAAAACTAGATTTAACAAAATAAATAAATACCGGTTTCTAGCGTGTATGTTACTTACTAGATTGTGCCGAAATTATTACCCTTACATTAGTGGAGAAGAACTGTTTCCAACAAGTTTGCAAAGATCGATTAAGCAGAACCGCAGTTACAGGCGTTCTTTCATAATAATGTTGCCACTCTCTCCCACCTCTTATTTAAAAAGATGGATTAAAACTGGGGAAATCAAGTATACGCAGCATTTTTAGAAGCATATAATGATCGTATTTTCAATGCCTCTTAATTAGGTGAAATTTGTAAAATATTTATTTCTTAATTTTTAATTTTCAGTTACACCCTCTAGCGGTGGTCCTACAATTCTGTAAATAACTCCCAGGTTTTTCTCGAGGCCACTTTTGTTACAAAAAAATTTCCGAAGCCATACTGTATGCGGTTTCTGATATATGGTCGAGAGCCATTCTTATTGGGACACTCGGTACCGCCATCCATCCGGAAAACCAAAAAATTGCGAATCAACAGATTAAACTTTTTACTCCCTGAGTGCCAAGTTGCTCTCGCTAGTGCAAAGTAACTGAATATTACACTAGGTTTACTGTCACAAATCATTTTTGTCACACGTTGCTTGTTACGGTATAAACGGGTAGTAAAACGAGGTAACTGATAAACCTGGATTTTGCTTGACTAGCCAGCGGTCGGGGGTGGGTAAGATGTTAATTAATGTTGCACACCGCAGAACAGTATACCATACATCAGTCGAAGTAGGGATCAGCAGATTTACGCTACACCTGAAAGGCTACAAATATTCTCGCACGCTTGTATTGATTGTCATTACGTCACTCCACTTAATCTGCTTGAATTTGAATGAAACATATCCCAAAATAGTTATCGAATTCGCTTTACCCTAATCTACAATCAGATTGAGAAATATTATGTAACATGCTCAAACCAAAAGTAAGCAACGCTAAATGTTTCACTTAGTTACTGCAAAGCTAAATCCAATTACTGGTTATCAATTGAATTCAAAATGAATACTTAAACATGAACCAAATAATCGTCGTTCAAAATTCTGTCGATTATTTCGTTAAACAAAGTCACTACTTAATAACAAAAGTCGCTATTTCAGGAAATTAAATACGTTAAATTAAGGTTTGAATCATTAAGCCTAGCTTCCACTAAAATCTTTTGGTTTTAGTTATTTACAGATGAGGCTACTAATCCACAAAAAAAGAATGCATTAATGCAATTAAAATAAATTCTACGCTATAAGAGTTAATTGTTTAAATCGTTATCTAACGTAAGTACCTTGCTTTCTCAAATAAACTCCAAAATTATTTACGTTAATTTCTAGGATCTCCTTAAAATAATCGAACACAAAAAAATTCACAAATAGGTGTCGTTTAACAAGCGGATTCACATCTCGCATTACCTTAAAAAACAACAGAAATGTGTAATGAAAGCTTCAACGTCGGAACATTTACACAAATTAAAAAAATTAACATGTAAAATATGCTTAATCGGCGCAGGTGCTAGCTAGACTCCTTTGTATTGGCCTTTCTAAAAGTTATTGTAAAATTTTGTACTCAAATCAGCAAAAAAAATGATTATTCGCACACAAAATTTAACATATAAATAAAAACTCAAAAATTATAACTAAAAGTTATAATTTCGGAATACGGTTGCCATGGAAAAATTTTACTTTAAAATATCCACAACTGAGCAACAAAGAATCGTATTCAATCTTAAGTAAACAAAGCATAAAACAACACAGAAAATTTATCAATATTCGTCCGACATGAATAGCAAAAAAAAAATAAATACACAATAAGATTTACCTTATTACAGGTACACTTCCTCCATATATTATACGAAACACCTGATGAAAACCAGGAGGTTGACTTTCGGGGGTTGACTTCGGTGCTGGCGAAAATAAGGTATTGGCTACGCTCGAAATTTCCTCGTGGACGATGTCGTGGTGTTCGATTTAGAAAGCCAAAGTGCGGTTGATTAACATCGAACTACTTAATTCTTCTCTACCCTATCCCAAAAGAGAATCGCTTAAATTTTTCAAAACTTCATAAAAATTCGCCTCCTGTGAAAACCACTTCAACAGCTTTTCTTGAAATTTACCGACATGATCTCATGCAGTTTGTTTTTATTGTAGTTCAAATTGTAGCCCATATAAATTATTCCTCTGACTGCTATAACTAACTTAACAATCTTAAGACGGTAAACTACATATGACAGTATTCTCGGTGCCGAACTTTCGACGATTACATATGCGTTTTAATATTCGAACCTTGAAAAATTTATACGATATTTCTGATATTATTTTAATTCAGTTCTACCCAAAAAAACATTTCTACTCAATTTTATAAATTCTAAAAGCAAAAGATACGGTAATTTCTACCCTTATCACTTACACGAAATAATAATTGTCAACAAACTAGTAAAAGTACTGCACGATAGATCAATAACAACATGTGAATCATTTTTATTAAATTTACATTTACAATTCAAACTAGACTATTAAATCAAAAGCTTTATAATTTCGTTTTCTGATTACAAGATGTTTGCATACAATAAATTTTGTGTAAGAAAGTCTACAGGATTGAGAGGCAAATATCGTCACAAGTGGTCTGCTAAATTGACACTGAGATCTAAAAGAACATTATTCATTTTATTCCCGGAAACAAACCAGAAACTCGAAAATATTCCTCTGTAGTAGACCACTTCTTGGTGCTATCTTCGGTCAAAAAGGACAATCATTTAAATGCAAGAGAAATGTCTGATTCTACCTTTGTAACAAACCTTTTTATGTATGTTTAAAATTTACGTTCATAGAGGCAACTTAAGTTCATATTGTGTAGCGTTAGTTGCATACCTTATCGGCGTAAAAAATGTCCATATAGTTCTTTTAATAAATTATTTCAAGTATTATACGTCAGCACATCCCTTTCCGCGCTTCGAGTCATTTTCGGTCATTGCGCAGGGTTACTTTGAGGGTCCTTCATTCATTACTTTAACTACGTGTTTAAGTAGAAGCCAATTTCACTTTGTTTAAATGTTTTATTAAGAGTATGGTGACTTATTTTCACTTTGGGTTTAATTTTATTTTAACGTTAACGTTGCAAGATGATGCAATAGCTTTTGCTACTACGAAGTGGGATTTCAATTGCCAAATTTTACTTTGAACCATACAAAATCAATTCAGTTTGGAGGTTTATAAAAAATTTCTATACATTTGGAATTACCAGCATATCAGTCTGATGTTTACTTCAACTTCCATCAAAATTGCACAATAAATTTAAAGTGATGAATCGACAGCATTTCCTTATCTGCTGAAGTTCCAGTGCACCCAAAATGTAAAAGAAATTACTTCAGGTATTCCATATTGTTAATTAATTCACATTTTAGTTTAAGGCAGTTAATTAAGAATCACTAACATTAGTTTTTAAGAGATCATCCTTATAATCAAATTAAGTATCGTAATAAAACTCATTGTTGTCATTATTTTTTACTTGTTATTTTCATGAGTTTTTTGTGACTTTTCTATTTTTAAGGTGTATTTGCTCCTTAAAAACAAGTTGGCGTCCGAGATTACATTATTTATTTTCAGGTTTGAAGCAACACCTTCTTTTTGTAAAGCGAAAATGTATAAGCAATTCTATTTTTGTTAATAAGCAAATCAAATGTTATTGAACCTGGACCTATTAATCTACCGATGAGTAAAGTGGCACAAAATCTTCTAGTTATCTATTATTTTCCATAGCTAATTATAGCTCTGGGCTAGAAGTATTAATCATTAAATGGGTGAATTATTTATACGACAGCCGTTTAAGATGACAGCTTATCGGGCTCATTCTACAAAGCATGTATGAATTGCGAACGTTTCAGTTTCTTGATCAACTGTCTTCGATTTGACGATAAAAGATCTAGAAGGGATAGGACGGTACCCGATTCCTTTTCAACCATTCGTGATATATGGGAAATATTTATGCAGATTTGTAGAACTTCTTATACCCCATGAGCATATCTTACTATCGATGAACATCTATTGGGTTTTCGTGGGAGATGTCCATTTAGAATGTACATCCCAAATAAACTTTTTAAGTATGGAATAAAAATAGTTAAGCTCTGCGATACCGCTACAAAGTTTATGATAGACGCAAGTCCATACTTGGGGAAAAACACGCCAACAGACGGTTTACCTTTAGCGAACTATTTTGTGAAGAAACTAACCAAATCTGTTCATGGTAGTAATAGAAACATAACCATGGACAATTGGTTTACTTCTATCAGCTTGGCAGATTAGCTATTACATGATCCCTAAAAATTAACCATAATAATGACCTTAAGGAAAAGTAAGTGCGAAATTCTACCTGAATTGTTAGAAACTAAAGAAAGAAATTCTCAAGCATCCATGTTTGGGTTTGATCAGAGGAAGACATTAGTTTCTTACATGCCGAAGAAAAATAAGCAAGTTTTACTGCTATCTACACTACATGAAGTAAATAACAAACCTGCAATAGTTACGAATTATAATGAAACTAAGGGATTCGTTGATACATTTGATCAACTATGCTCAACGATGGGATGCAATCGAAAAACTAGAAGATGACCACTTTGTGTCTTTTATGGAATGATTAATATCACATGTATTAACTCCTTTGTTATATAATGTGGCAACAAATACAAGGCGGCCCAAACACCCTTGCAACGATTCCAATTCATGATAAACTTAAGCCATGAATTGGCAAAACCATGAATAGGGCATCGTTTAGGTGTAGTAAATTTAAAACGTGAACTCCGGGACAGCATTAACAAAATTTTGAAGTTGATGCCAATACAAGAAAACGTCAACCCTGTACAAAAAAAAGTACAATATGCGCCATGTGCCCTAGCCAAAAAAGACGTATGACTACGACTTATTGTGCAAAAACTTGAAACTTTGTGATTAAAAAATATAAAGACATGTGTATTAATAGTTAAGAGAGGTATGTGATTTTTTTAGACCTTTAGAATAAATACTTTTTCATTGTAAATATCTGGCGTGGAACACCAGACGACCTTCCAACCTACAAAATGGAAATTAAATGAAATGAAATAATTTTAATATCATTTTTTTAGAATAAGTATATCTTTATATACTTTTATAATAAGCTCATCACGTAAATATGCAACAATTTAAAAAGCAAAAACAATCATCTATGTCACACAGACGTTTAAATAACTATGCAACCTCTCATACGTCCATAACGAGAACAGGCAACATTGTAAAAACAAAAACAGTAATCAATATCAGAATGACGTTTAAAACTTCATTCCAGATAGACATAAATAATACGTGTTAACTTAATCAAAAATTCCAAAGCCAGCTTCTATAAAATATCAATGATACATTTTAAACATTTTCATTCATATTTAATTATTTTTTAAACTTACCCTGCATTATATTAAGAAACTTTATAAAGAAAAGTTATGTAAAATTAAATTTTCTTTAAAAAATATGTCTGCACTTTTTCTAATATAATGAACGGTTATTCAGATATTGAAAAAAATTGAACTAACACTTAAATTGTACAGAACATAATAAAATCGATATGTTTAAGGTCTATGTCTGGGTATTTTTATAATTTTTAATTTGCATCTGTTTAGGAAATATTTGATAAAATCCAAAAAGTGACCCTAACACATCTCTCCGCAGATGGATTTCTGCCAAAATCTAATCAGTTCTAAGCCAAATTAAAACAAGCTTAAATCATGGCTGTTCTTGACGAAACTTGGCCAAAAGTTGGAAAATGAGTTAATAAGCCGATTTAGCGATAGTGAAAAAAAGTCGATTACATAACCGTACCTACATATGTACGGGGTGGCCAACTAAGAAGGCGAGGTACTGTATCTCAGAAACTATACATCGTAGAGGCTTGCGGAAAAAAAGTTATTACTAAAACGACCAATACAAAAACCTGGAAAATATGTTCATGTTTCTGAAATGGCCGCTAGGGGGCGTAACTGCAATCTTGAATCTAAAAAAGTGATGTTTCTGTGAATTCTGCTACATTAACCTAATAAAAAAATAACTGATCTTTAAAGTCGAGGATAATCTTAATTTTTTTTGTTTGGCACTTTTTGACGTATGTCTAAAAATAAAGTGTTGGAGGGTATTCAAAGGTTTCCTTAAATAACCCCCTGTATCTTCGAAACGGCTAAGCCGATTTTAACAAACTTGGCTGCATTGAAATGAGCTTTTCTTGGGCTACAAACGTTAAAATAATTGAAGATTTGTTAGTTTCACATGTCGTCGCTAGAGGGCTTTATTCGACATTCCGACAGGAACGGTTAATTTTCGCCAAAAAATTAAATACATTGGTGTGACTTTTTTTTTCATGAACAAGTAGCTAAATGATACCTAAACAATCTCGGGAAAACCGTATCTCGATATCCTGTTCCTAACCTAAAATATCGACCCAAAAAGACTTTATACGAAAATACCTTAAATTTTTATTTTTTTTTACTATATTTTTCTGGAATTGTTTCTATTATGTAAGTTGTGGCCCTAAAAAGGACCGATTTAAGGGAGGAAGGTTTTTAATGTCTCCGTAAATGCTCGAAATGCTGACCATCACTCTGTGCATTGCTGAGGCCTCTTATGGGTAGACAAATCTGCAGCTTCAATTTCAGATATGAATAGGTAGAAATTGTGATTTTAAATGTTTGTAAATTTATACACCAGAATGAAATCACTCTTTTTGAAATTACTACGGGCAAGTAAGCAATGCTAAAAGTTATACGAAAGGCCTATTTTTTGTTTGTTTGAATGCATATTCACTATGGATATATACGAAAAATACAATTAATAGAAGCAGGCAATGGAAACAGATACCTAAACAAAACATACATAATCCTCAAACTGTCAATAGTTGTCAATACTTTCGCGTTACTTTGAGCAATTTTTGTGCTTTCAAAATTCGTTTTACGAATAATGAAGGTGTTGATATGCTTGCGGTTTATTTTTAATGTCTTCAGAATGCCGCAGTAGCTAAAAGAGTTTACGCGGCTCGATATCCGGATTGGCGTCCTTACGATGTAAGAGTTTTTCCCCGAATAGTGGCGAGCTTACGAGCCAATGGTAGTTGTCGGCCTACGTTTCAACGGCAAAGAATTGGAAGAACACAAGAAAATATTAACCCTGTACTGGGCTATATTGAAGGAAATCCTCATGTTAGCACAAAAGCATTATCCACCGAGTTGGGCATACCACGGACAACGGTTCAAAATATTTTGAAGGACCATAGGTAAGTTCTAATGGCCATCAAAATATATAGGTATACGTTTAAACTTTTTTTAATTACTTTAACAATGCACCCATATCATGTCGTTTTGCATCAGGCCTTGAAAGAGGAAGATTTTGATCGAAGGTTAGACTATTGTCATTGGATGTTAGGCATGATACGCGAAAATAGAGAATTTTTATTTCAAATTCTTTGGACCGATGAAGCCACCTTCAGTAGTGACGGGAGAGTCAATCTGCACAATATGCATTATTGGTTTGCAGAAAATCCCCATTGGTTGCGTGAAGTTCAGCGCCAAGGACGTTGGAGTTTAAATGTATGGTGTGGAATACTGGGAGGTAGAATTATTGGGCCATATTTTTTCGAGCAACCCCTAAATGGCAATGTATTTCTTGACTTTTTGGCCAATCAATTACCGTTGTTCTTGGAAGATGTGCCTCTGGAAACAAGGCAAAAATTGTTTTTGCAGTTGTATGGTTGCCCAGCACATTTTGCTATTAATGTGCGAGAGCATATTAATGCAGCATTTCAACAGCGGTGGATTGGAAGAGGAAGTCTGTTTCCATGTCCTCCTTGCCTCGATTTTTATTTATGGGTGCGCTTAAAGGATATCGTGTTTCGGACTCAACCTACTACTAGAGAAGATATGAAAAACCGGATTCGTAACGCAATACGTAACATACCGAGACCCGAAATTGAAGCTGCAGTTTTGTCTAATCAAGAGAGGTTTCAGTAATGCATAGAGCGTGATGGTCAGCATTTCGAGCATTCACGGGGGCATTAAAAACCTTCCTCCTTTAAATCGGTCCTTTTTAGGGCCACAACTTATATAATAGAAACAATTCCAGAAAAATATGGTAAAAAAAAAATAAAATTTAAGGGATTTTCGTATAAAGTTTTCTTTGGCCGATATTTTAGGTTAGGAACGAGATATCGAGATGCGGTTTTCTCGAGCTTGTTTAGGCATCATTTAACTACTTGTTCATGAAAAAAAGTCATACCAATGCATTTAATTTTTTTGCGAAAATTAACCGTTTCTCTCGGAATGTCGAACAAAGCCCTCTAGCGACGACATGTGAAACTAACAAAACTTCAAATATTATAATGTTTGTAGTCCAAGAAAAGCCCATTTCAACGCGTCCAAGTTTGTTAAAATCGGCTTAGCCGTTTCGAAGATACAGGGGGTTATTTAAGGAAACCTTTGAATACCCCCAACACTTTATTTTTAGGCATACGTCAAAAAGTGCCAAACAAAAAAAGTTAAGATTATTCTCGACTTTAAAGATCAGTTATTTTTTTGTTAGGTTAATATAGCAGAATTCACAGAAACATCACCTTTTTAGATCCAAGATTGCTGTTGCGCCTCCTAGCGGCCATTTCAAAAACTTGAAAATATTTTCCAGGTTTTTGTATTGGCCGTTTTAGGCATAACTTTTTTTTTGCGCAAGCCTCTACAATGAGTAGTTTCCCAGATACAGTACCTCGCATTCTTAGTTGGAAGGTAAAAAGTATTTTTAGAAATCCGTAAGATTTACGACGCTGCAGTATTAACGTAATAAGAAATCATAGTAGTAGTCCAGGGTTTTGTGTTGTATGTGGGTTTAAAGTTAAGCAAAACACTCAAGTGTCAATAACAAATAATAATTTTAGGGATATTTAAAGTGGCAAGTTTATAAAATGTCACCTTGTAAAATCTAAGCAATTTAATACGATCAAATTTACATAATTATTCTGATATTGTAATTTTAACGCTAAACCCGCCATCATTTTTATTGAAAACGGATATTGGTTCATGCACTTTAAAGATGTAATATTTCTTACTATATTAAAAATTTCTTATTTAGTATCAGTTCCTTTTCTAATTTTACAAGTGTATAGTACTGTTTTTTATGGTAAAAGGAAAAATGACTTAATACGAGTATTACGTGCTTAATTTTTTTCTGCTTTGAACAAAATTTGACAATAAATTTAATAACACACGCTTTATATGAGGTTTCACTCCTCCTTACACCTTGGAAGTTTTCTAATCTTAACATTACTCTTCATATCCAACTTTTTCTTATTATAGCCTTTGTAACCTTATTCTACCCTTTGCATTGTTTATTTATGTGTAAAAATGTGTTTATAGTTACCTTTCAGTATTATTTTCCGTTATCTCCTCCAGGATTTGTCCATGTTTTAAAATGTTGTCTTATTTCTGTTAGACCTTCATCAATTCTATTATTAACCTGTTAAGTTATTGACTTTCTCTTTTTTTACCCCAAAGTTATATTTTTATCCAGCTTGGTTTCACTACACCGCAAGTTCAATTTTAAAGTGTATCAGTTTAATAAAACATTGCTATAATTATGAATAATCACAATTAATTACCTGAAATTATACAAACTGATTTATAACAAAGATTTTAATTAACTACCAGTTAATTGTATCTCCAGCTTTAATTAAATATCTATTGAACGTTCAACTGTCCACTGGAAATTAAGTTTTAATTAAGTGAGATGGTATTGATTAAATTGACTGATAAATTATTCGTATTTTTGTTTGTTTTAGTCTGACTTTATTATATGGTGACGTTATTAACATTTACTGATATTAAAATAAAGAGATTTAATGGTATAATTACGTAATACGTGTGAGTGATAAACATTTAAAAACTAGCCATTATACAAGGTGTGCCACGATCATGGCCTATTAGACGTATCTCAATAACAAATCAGAATAGGATAATGAAACTTGGTATATAGGGATTTTTGGACATGATCGTTTTAATTAAAATATTTTCAAACATATCTAACTTCCGATTATAACGGAAGTCGCCATCAACTTCGTTATTTTAAATAGAACACGCTGTATCTTATGGCATTTTTAGAATCCCCTCTAAAATCTAGACGAAATTTAATAACATTGTCCTATACTTAGTGTTAACCGTTTTCGAGTTATGTACCGGGTGGACCAACAAGCCGATCCTCCGGCTATACCTCAGGAAGTGTTTATCGTACAGCTTTGAGAAAAAAATTCCTTAGTAATAACGGTCAGGGAAATCGGTGGAAATAACTTTCAAGTTTCTAGCTTTACCGCTAGAGGGCATAATCTTTATAGAAAAATTTTAAAACATTTTTTTAATAAAATATGTCCAATCATAGTAGGTATTAAATAAGTAAATTAGAATGATGCACAATTTTTGCACAAATTTTGTTAAATACTCTTTTCTCTATTTTTTCAAATAAAGGGTGGGGGAGAGTGGGAATGTTTTTATGAATAAATGTCTATAACTTTGGTTTGGAACAACCGATTTTAACTAAATTATTCTCATTCGAAAACGCGTAGATGAACCAATTACATCAACAACAATTGCATTTATTTTTAATTATCGTAGATAAAATTTTTAAATAGAAACACCTAAGTATTGTAAATTGCAACGGAAACTGATTAAATTCGTAACAAAATTACGGAAACCGCATGTCGATATCTTTTGTCTAACTCGTGATATAAGTAAAAACGCGTAAACGTACGTAACTAGTATTGGCTCACTCTGTATTATAATTTAAAATAACAAAATATTTCAGTATTTTCAGAATACTAAGAAGACTGCGAAATATAGTTGACAGGGGCTTCAAATTGTTTATTTATTAATATTAGTCAAAATATTGCGATCTTTTTAAGAAGTGTTAGCATATATCTCGAATATAACTTTTCTTAATTAGATATCAATATTACTAATATCAGTAAATAATCAGCATTCATCCATAATGAGTATATTAAATGCCGCTCTTGTCTCACCTATATATGCCATAAAAGAAGGGCAAAAAGATTAAGAGAAACTGCTAGCTTTCATCGTCCTTGTCATAAACGACGTGGTGTAGGTGTGACCGAAGATAAGTCGGCAAATCTCTACAGAATTAAACATACCAAAAACTACCGTTCTAAGGATTTTAAAGTAGGTAGATTTCTTATAATATTATGAACTGCACGTTTAAGTTTGAAAATTGTAATCCTCTTTAAGTTTTGGATTCAACTGTTTTATTTTCATATTGCGATAAAAACGGCAACATGGCGCTTTAATCATTTCATTCATTGTTTATAATATTTATTTTTCTATGTTTTTTAGCTGCGTCCTTAATATGTAGTTCTCCACCAAGCTTTACATGAAAGACATTTCGATGCAAGGCTGGATTACTGCAATTGGATGTTACGTGTGCTGGAAGAACAACCTCATATCATATCAAATATTTTGTGGACAGACAAAGCCACCTTTTGCTATTTTAAGTTATAACACAGAGTGAGCCAATACTAGTTACGTATGTTTGCGCGTTTTTACTTATATATCAAGTTAGACAAAAAATATCGACATGCGATTTGTGCCATTTTGTTACGAATTTAATAAGTTTCCGTGTAATTTGTAATACTTAGGTGTTTCCATTAAAAAATTGTAACATACACAAGTTTTAATTTTTTTTATTCGGAAGTACCCTCTATCTACGACAATTAAAACTAAATGCAATTGTTTTATACCAGATGTAATTGGTTCATCTACGCCCTTTCGAATGAAAATAATTTCGTTAAAATACGTGGATCCAAACCAAAATTATGGGTTTATTCATACAAACATTCCCAGTCTCCCCCACCCTTTATTTGAAAAAATATAGAAAAAAGTGTTTTAACAAAATTTTAAAATAAAAAAATTCTAATTTACTTATTTAATACCTACTATGATTGGACATATTTTATAAAAAAGTTGTTTTTAAATTTTTCTATAAAGATTATGCCTTCTAGCAGTAAAGCTAGAAACTTGAAAGTTATTTCCACCGATTTCCCTTGGCCGTTATTACTAAGGAATTTTTTTTCCCAAAGCTGTACGATAAACAATTCCTGAGATATACCCGGAGGATCGGCTTATTTGTCCACCCGGTACAAAATAGATTGAGTAATAGTTGTAACTTCTAATACAACTGCTTAAAATCATGTTATGTTATATAATTTTATTTTGAAATTTTGGCCACATTACAAAAAAATGATCGTCTCTGCATGCAAGCAATCCAAATCTTAAATTATTATACTGGGTGTTCATAACAGCCTTACCATCCCAATCTATTTAAAATCAATATATCTCATTTATTTGAAATGGAATAGGGGAGCTAGGTGTATACTGGGACAAGGTATATAGTGGGACAAGTGGCGTATTATTTTTCCAGTTTATGTTGGTAATTCTGCAATGTGAACTTTATTATGTTTATGTCAAGCCCGAAAAACATTATTTAAGCTTCTCTTCCTAATTTTGAGTTGTAGGAGCTGCATTGTTTTTGATAAGTATTTCTTTGTACATAGTGCAATATGCTATTGTTCATAGCAAAATTCAAGTAGAAGTTTTGCCACAAAAATACATATATAACCTCAACTAAACCTGATTTGACCGTGGTTAAAGCATTGGCGTCAAATTACCAGTGCACTAAAAAATGTGGTATATACTGGGACATCCTAATGTGGTACAATGCAAATTTCTTTAAATAATCTGTCAGTTCAAGAGCGGGACAAGCCTGGTACCAGCATGATGGGGCGCCAGCTCACAAGTCCTATATTGTTAGAAACATGCTGCATCAAATGTTCGAGGATCGGTAAATTGTCAACAATGATCCTTTCCATTGGCCATCTATTTCACCAGATCTAACTCCTTTACATTTTTTATTTGGGGTTACGTGAAGGGACTTGTTAATGCCGATCCTCCTACCATCAAAGAAAATATGGTTGAAAAAGTACTACAAGCGTTCAATAGCATGGAAGAAAGCCAAATACAACGTAACTCAATGAAAATTTCTTAAAACGAATGGCAGTGTTTTTGAGCACCTGTTATAATAGTATGCATATTTTATGTTTTATGGTAAATATTTAACGCTTTACATTGTTTTTTGTTTAAAAGAATTTGACATTTGTATTTATTCCGTTTTAATCATTTTTTTGCAAAGGCTACTTTAAAAATTAGTGGAAGTATACTTACTTTCCATGTTTATTTTTAATGTTACGTCTTATAACTTAAAACCTATTAGGCTTAGATATAGGGAATTCTTAATAAACCTACCATTAAAATCTATGTAGAATTCAAAAATTAAAAAATATATAGGGTATTCCATTAAAAAAAATGAATATACTGATTTTAAATACGTTGGGATGGAAAGGCTGTTGTAAACACCCAGTATAATAATTTAAAATTTAGATTGCTTTCATGCAGAGATGATCATTTGCTTGTAACGTGGCCACAACTTCAAAATAAAATTGTATAACATAACAAAATTTTAAGCACTTTTATAAGAAGTTACAGCCATCATTTAATATTACTCTTTTGTACATAACTCGAAAACGGTGAACACTAGGTATAGGATAATATGATTAAATTTTGTCTGATTCTAGAGAGGATTGTAAAAATGTCATAAAATACAGGGTTTTCTATTTAAAATAACGAAGTTGATGGCGACTTACGGCATAACCGGAAGTTAAAAATGTTTGAAAATATTTTAGTTAAAACCATCATGTCTTAAAATCCGTATGTACCAAGTTTCATTATTCTGTTCTGATTAGTTATTGAGATACGTCTAATAGGCCGTGATCGTGACACACCTTGAATAAACGTTTACCTGCTTTCATGATACTATTTAAATGTGTTGAAAATTAGATTTAACTGACTATTTATCAGATTTACAATCAATTAAATGATTAGGCACCTTGCTTATAATTTTGTTACGCCATTTTCATTACATGTCTAACAATAAAACAATTGAAGTTTATATACTTATAAGTTATAACTCTCGGTTTGACCAGAAATGCATCTTTGTCAATACATTTAAGAAGACCCCTGTATACTTTGTTACTTGGTAACATTAAAGAAACACCGGTGATTAGTATAGGAGGGGTTACGTACGTTTCGGCGTGGCCGATTCGCCGTGGCCGTTTCGGCGTCAGCCGGTTCGGCGTGAGCCCGTTTTGGCGTCGGCCGATTTGGCGTGAATTGTCGATTACTTGAGAATTATTACTTATTACAAAATATAGCTTTTGCTGACAATAAAACAAAATGTACAATAAACTAAGCATCTATATATTAATAAAAATATTCAAGGTTATTGTGTAATAATTGTTGTAAATAGCTTTTAATGTAGTGATTTTTCTGTTTATATAAAATTTTAACGCATATATAGATAAAACGGCCTCACAGGCCCGAACTGCCCGGTAACGTTTGAAAATTACCTTGCCCGGATGACAGTTAAATAATACAAAGGAATTACTCCTAATTAATAATACCCACGTGAGCGTACTTAAGTGATCGTGATTGATCGGTGTGCTTTCTACTTAAAAAAAATTGGTAAGAATTAAGGGCATTCATTCAAGGAATAAAAATAATTATTATATTGAGATTGTAGTTATTCTGAGATCGACCACTCACGCCAAATTGGCCGACGCCAAAACGGATTCACGCCGAACCGGCTGACGCCGAAACGGCCACGTCAAAACGGCCACGCCGAAACGGCCACGCCGAAACGTCCCATCCCCGTATAGGAGGACGCACTTGGTGCACGAGTACACTAACAACCTGAAGAGGGAAGGTGAAACATTTAGACCAAGTTTTTACAAAATTCTTCCTCCAAATTCGAAAAAAGGCAAGTAACAGTATAAGAAACGAACACAGGCACAAATACTAGCTGAATAAGGAGCACAGTTAAGTTATTGTACAAAGCTACTGCACACATAAGTATAAGGGTAAAGTAATGTATTTATACCGAGTTATAAGTTACGGTATTATTTTATTATTTCTTTCGGGACCACTCCTGGACGGATTGCGGACAGCGGTTGTTCGCTCCAGGGGCTGGAAATGGATTCAGGCGGGCTTTGGATCTAATCCTGAACGTATACAGTTTCCAAACGGCTGCTCCAGGCGCTACAGTAGAGGAAAATTTCAGGGTCTTATCCGGTGGTAAAAGATGCTCCAAACACAGAGTTAATTCGGACGGACGGCGGATAGAAAACAGATAAAGGTCACAGGTTCCCTTACGAAACAAATATCCTTCACCTTCACCTTGTTATTCAATAAATACGAGCTCCTTAGTTCTCATTCAACGGCAGCGGTTACAATTTAAATAGACGGTTATCAGTAGCAAACTTTCCTACAAGTATTGAAACAAATTAAATGCTTTCAGATTTAATTATAGAGCGAGGATCTATTAAGTTAAATTCAATTCACTAATTTAAACTACTCTTTTACCTCATACCCTTAAGAAAAATAATTCCGCTTCGACTGTGCAATAATGCAGTGAGAACGAAGAAGATAAGCACTCGGGCACGTGACCTGCCTATATAACGTCGGTACGACCGCGGTGGTGTCCTTTTGGAAATTCCCATTTTCCTATGGTCAGCCACGAGCATCGGAAATTATTTTAATTAAAATTAAATTAATTACTGAGCTAATGCTTGTAAATTTTGTCTTGATTTGGCTTTTTAATTGTAGAGTGGTACTCATATATATATATATATATATATATATATATATATATATATATATATATATATATATTTTTTTTTATTTTATGTACCCGTTAGATATATCTGTATACAGGGTTAGGAAACAGTACCGGAACGCTTAAATATCTACAAAATCGCGATTACGATTACAAAATTCGGCATTTGGGGGTTTCGGGGCGCGCGGAATTGGAAAATGATATCGGCACTGTTGCCAGATTTTCCAGTTTTGCGATACACGTAGTCGTTTTGTTATTTTAAATAGAATGCCCTAATTATTTTTATTGCAGTCAATTGGGCGTCTCAAACTTAGTAAGATCTCAAATTTTCAAACTTTTAGATCTACTAGTTGCTGAGATATGACCACACCGTATTTTCAGTAAAAAGTACCGGAACGCTTGAATATCTGCAAAACCGCGATTACGATTACAAAATTCGGCATTTGGGGGTTCCTAGGCATGCGGAATTAGAAAATGATATCGGCACTGTTGCCAGATTTCCCAGTTTAGCGCTACACGTAGTCATTTTGTTTTCTTAAATATAATGCTCTATTTATTTTTATTGCAATCAATTTGGCGTCTCAAACTTATTAAGGTCTCAATACTTAGTCTTTTTGTTATCCTAAATGGAAGATCCCAAATACTCAAAATTCTCTTTATACTATTAGATACTAGTGAGAAATATTATGGGATAGTTACTTATTTTAGAATGAGCATGCATTAAATTTATCGGAGATGCCCGAAAATATGAATACCCTAGGAATAAGTAAGCACTGCTTCAATTGTTTTCAACACTCTAGCCGTCGCCATGTTACAACAATGACAAATTAAACACATCATTGTCAGTTAAACCGCTGAATATTGCATCGATTACAAAATTATAATTTGATTATGGCTTTTTTTCTATCAGAAACCCAACGTATTGATATTGTGATTTTTGGTGGTTATGGAAATAAAACAGGACATATCAAGAAGTCTGCAACTTGTTTAATGATCGTTATCCTAATAAACCCATTAAAAAGTCTACTGTACATAGAACTTATCGACGTTACGAGGAAACAGGGTCCATAAAATGTTTACCTAAAACCGGACGCCCAAGAACTGCTACAAGTGATGAAAATAAATTAAACGTTTTATTACAAATAGAGGAAAATCCAAAAGTAAGCACCAATCAGTTAGCTATAAATACCGAAATCTGTCAAAAATCTGTAAGGACTATTTTGAAGGAAAATAAATTTAAACCGTACAAGATCCATTACACTCAAGAGCTTTTAGAGGATGATCCTGACCGCCGCAATGAATTCGCCGAAATCACGATAGAAAATATCAACCAAGGTCCTTATTTTGCGCACAAAATTGTATTCAGTGACGAAGTTACTTTTTGCTTGAACCTCCAAGTTAGTAGGCACAATTTCCGAATTTGCTCTAGAGATAACCCCCATTGGATGGAAGAACTTCATACCCAATATCCCGAGAAAGTTAACGTCTGGGCGGGAATATTGGGAAACAATATTATCGGACCTTTTTTCATAGAAGGTACATTATCAGGGCGAAAGTGTTTGGAGCTCCTTAGAGAAAGTATAGTTCCTGCCATTCAACAAAATATAAATATAGGTGAAATCTGGTACCAACATGATGGTGCTTCACCCCATTATTCAAGAGAAGCCATGCAATTTCTAAGCAACCAATTCCCAGGGAGGCTGACTGGAAGACGTGGAGCATTAGAATGGCCACCTCGATCCCCTGATATGACTCCACTGGACTTCTTCTTGTGTGGTCATTTGAAGAACCGTGTCTACAGAAATCGTCCAGAAAATTTGAACGAACTCTGCGAAAGAATCCGCATCGAAATTGTACTTATAACACCGGATATGTTGAGCAACACATTGCGAGAATCTTATGATGGACTTGGATACTCTCTGGCAAATAATGGAGCCCAGTTTGAGCGTTTAATTAAAAGTTAGTGTCGTTAATTGTTAATTCTATTGTTAATTAATTAATTAAGATATTGTTGTTTTAGTCCATTGGCTTTTAATCTCCTTCTTACCTTAGCATTATTGTTATTAGTTAAAGTGCAAGGGAAAGTGGCCAATCACAAATAAAAAAATAACCTTCATAACTCAAGTCATTTATTTCAATAAAAATAAATGGGACATTCCATTTAAGATAACAAAAAGACTATGTGTAGCGCAAGACTGGGAAATCTTGCAACAGTGCCGATATCATTTTCTAATTCCGCATGCCTAGCAACCCCCAAATGCCAAATTTTGTAATCATAGATTTAGCGGTTTTGCAGATATTTAAGCGTTTCGGTACTTACTGAAAACGTGGTGTTGTCTTATCTCGGCAACTAGTAGAGATAAAATTTTGAAAATTTGAGATCTTAATAAGTTTGAGACGCCCAATTGATTGCAATAAAAATAAATAGGGCATTCTATTTAAGAAAACAAAATGACTACGTGTAGCGCAAAATTGAGAAATCTGGCAACAGTGCCGATATCATTTTCCAATCCTGCAAGCCCCGAAATCCCCAAATGCTGAATTTTGTAATCGTAACTTTAGCGATTTTGTAGATATTTAAGCGTTCCGGTACTTTTTCCTAACCATGTATATTATGTGCTTTCGAATGCCTTAAACATTGTCCTGTAATAGGATTTAGTTCTGTTGGGCAATAAACTGCCATTATTATTATTATTTATTATTATTATAGACTTCAGCATTATTATGAGACAATCCTAGCTTGCTAGATTGTGAAGTATGATGCTGAAGTGATTGTACACTTGTTCACAAAACCATGCTGTTGTTTCATACCTGGTGGGAAGAGTGCCATTTGAAATGTGGTAACTAATGGCAGCAGCAGTGTCATGGTGAAAAAGAGCGTATGCTGTGTTAACATCCGTTTTGTCAAAATGACCCGGCTGAAACATGTATTCCTTTAGCCGATATGCCGTTTTTATCTCATCATGAGAATCAAGTTCAAACACTCGCTTTATGGCCGCAATTTCTATGTACTCCGAAGGCAATTTGTATTTCTCCATAATTGTAGTCGAAAAGGTGAATTGTTTATGACGCACCAAACTTGTAGCAATATTTTTGAATATACGCACTATATCTGGCATTACATATATCTTTGCATTTCCGTCTACAGGGTGTGGGCAGTAGTTTTTATTTTTTTATTTGCTGGTCTCATGTCAGATTTTTATAGTTAATCCAATATTATGAGATCGCTTGATTATATAAACAAATTTCTGCAGAAACTCATCAGCACTATAAGAAGTTTCAGTAAATTCACGACAAACAGTTTGTTTGCATCTCATACTCATTCCTGCTAACATAAAGGCCAAGGTACGCGTAGCCAGTTTTGCAGAACTATCCTTATTCCCTGCAAGCATCATGGTGGGTCTCTCTGCCACTGTCTTTGTTGAATTCTCATATTGTAGAGCAGGTTTTATTACCATTTCATCCAACAACAGAGAAGCATGCTTTACTTGACCTTTGAACGCATCTACCTAAATTCAAATTACACATTACAGAAGTGTATAAGACTAAATTATAATATATGGCTTTTACTTTTAGTTGAAGAAGATTGACACACCTCCATGAAATGTACAGGGTGGCCAACTAAGAGGTACTGTATCTGGGAATCTATCCATCGTAGAGGCTTACGCAAAAAAAAGTTGTTACTAAAACGGCCAATACAAAAACCTGGAAAATACGTTCAAGTTTCTGAAATGGCCGCTAGTGGGCGTAACTGCAATCTTGAATCTTCTGTGAATTCTTCTGTATTAACCTAATAAAAATATCACTGATCTTTAAAGTCGAGGATAATCTGAACATTTTTGTTTAGCACTTTTTTACATACGTCTAAAAATAAAGTGGTGGGGGGTATTCAAAGGTTTCCTAAAATAACGCCCTGTATCTTCGAAACGGCTAAGCCGATTTTAACAAACTTGGGCGCGTTGAAATGATCTATTATTGGGCTACAAATGTTATAATATTTGAAGTTTTGTTAGCTTCACATATCGTCGCTAGAGGGTTTTGTTCGACATTCCGACAGAAACGGTTAATTTTCGCAAAAAAAATTAAATGCATTGTTATGACTTTTTTTTCATGAACAAGTAGCTAAATGATGCCTAAAAAAGTTCGCGAATCTCGACATCTTGTTCCTAACCTAAAATATCGGCCAAAGAAAACTTTATACGAAAATTCCTTAAATTTTAATTTTTTTTATATTTTATATTTTCCTGGAATTGTTTCTATTATGTAAGTTGTGGCCCTAAAAAGGACCGATCTAAAGGAGAAAGGTTTTTAATGCCCCCGTAAATACTCGAAATGCTGACCATCACTCGGTGCATTGCTGAAGCCTCTCATGACTAGACAAAACTGCAGCTTCAATTTCGGCTCTCGGTATGTTACGTATTGCGTTACGAATCCGGTGTTTCATATCTTCTCTAGTAGTAGGTTGAATCCGAAACACGATGTCCTTTAAGCGCCTCCATAAATAAAAATCGATGCAAGTTAAGTCTGGAGGTCGTGGAAACAGACTTCCTCTTCCAATCCACCGCTTTTGAAATACTGCATTAATATCCTCTCGCACATTAATAGTAAAATGTACTGGGCAACCATCCAACTGCAAAAACAATGTTTACCTTGTTTCCAGAGGCATATCTTCCAACAACAATGGTAATTGATTGGTCAAAAAGTCAAGAAATACATTGCCATTTAGGGGTTGCTCGAAAAAATATGGCCCAATAATTCTGTCTCCCAGTATGTCACACCATACATTTAAACTCCAACGTCCTTGGCGCTGAACTTCACGCAACCAATGGGGATTTTCTGCAGACCAATAATGCATATTGTGCAGATTGACTCTCCCGTCACTACTGAACGTGGCTTCATCGGTCCAAAGAATTTGAAATAAAAATTCTCTATTTTCGCGTATCATGCCCAAAATCGAATGACAACAGTCTAACCTTCGATCAAAATCTTTCTCTTTCAAGGCCTGATGCAAAACGACATGATATGGGTGCATTCTTAAAGTAATTAAAAAAGGTTTAAATGAATACCTATATATTTTGATGGTCATTAGAACTAACCTATGGTCCTTCAAAATATTTTGAACCGTTGTCCGTGATATGTCCAACTCATTGGATAATGCTCTTGTGCTAACATGAGTATTTCCTTCAATATAGCCCAGTACACGGTTAATATTTTCTTGTGTTCTTCCAATTCTTCGCCGTTGAAACGTAGGCCGAAAACTATCATTGGCTCGTAAGCTCGCCACTAATCGGGGAAAAACTCTTACATCGCAAGGGCGCTGATTTGGATATCGAGCCGCGTGAACTCTTTTAGCTACTGCGACATTCTGAAGACATTCAAAATAAACCGCAAGCATATCAACAGTTTCATTATTCGTAAAACGCATTTTGAAAGCACGAAAATTGCTCAAATTAACGCGAAAGTATTGACAACTATTGACAATTTGAGGATTATGTATGTTTTGTTCAGGTGTCTGTTTCCATTGCCTGCTTCTATTAATTGCATTTTTCGTATATACCCATAGGGAATATCCATTTAAACAAACAAAAAATAGGCCTTTCGTATAACTTTTAGCATTGCTTACTTGCCCGTAGTAATTTCAAAAAGGGTGATTTTATTCTGGTGTATAAATTTACAAACATTTAAAATCGCAATTTCTAGGTAACCTGTTCAGAGCCGAAATTGAAGCTGCAGTTTTGTCTACCCATAAGAGGCCTCAGCAATGCACAAAGTGATGGTCAGCATTTCTAGCATTTACGGGGGCATTAAAAAGCTTCCTCCTTTAGATCGGTCTTTTTTAGGGCCACAACTTACATAATAGAAACAATTCCAGAAAAATATAATTAAAAAAAAATTTAATTTAAGGGATTTTCGTATAAAGTTTTCTTTGGTCGATATTTTAGGTTGGGAACAAGATATCGAGATGCGGTTTTCGCGAGCTTGTTTAGGCATCATTTAGCTACTTGTTCATGACAAAAAGGCATACCAATGCATTTAATTTTTTTGCGAAAATTAACCGTTTCTGTCGGAATGTCGGAGAAAGCCCTCTAGCGACGACATGTGAAACTAACAAAACTTCAAATAGTATAACATTTGTAGCCCAAAAATAACTCATTTCAACGCGCCCAAGTTTGTTAAAATCGGTTTAGCCATTTCGAAGATACAGGGGGTTATTTAAGGAAACCTTTGAATACTCCCCACCACTTTATTTTTAGACATACGTAAAAAAGTGCTAAACAAAAAAAGTTTAGATAATCCTCGACTTTAAAGATTAGTTATTTTTTTATTAGGTTAATACAGCAGAATTCACAGAAGATTCAAGATTGCAGTTACGCCCCATAGCGGCCATTTCAGAAACCTGAAAATATTTTCTAACTTTTTTTTTGCGCAAGCCTCTACGATAGATAGTTTCCCAGATACAGTACCTCGCATTCTTAGTTGGCTACCCTGTACAATTCCGAATTCTATGCTGCAATGTACGAATACTAGAAAGAGGATATTCTTGCTCGCAAAGTTCTTCATAACCTTTTGCACCACAATCCATATACAATTTGAGATTCTCTGTAGTTTTATCAGACCATTGATGTCCTCGATGGTTCTTATATTTTAACATATGTATTTGATCACTATAAAAAACTGCTGCAAACTTTTCTTCAATCTGTGGTAGTTGTGTCAACAGAAGAATCTGTGCTTCAGCAGCTCGTACTTTCTCTTGCAATGTTTGAAATTGCAAGTTATTGGGATACTGATCTTCATTATTACTGGCTTGTGGCCCTTCTGCAATACACAGTTAAAAACAGTCAAATAGTATGCTGTATTCATTTATCATTTGTGATAATTATATACCTAACTACATTATGATTTAATAAACTGTAATAAAAGCAATTCTATCCCTGGAAGTTTTGTAATTCATTCTGATGGAAGTACCACATTTGCAGTAATTTCCTGCTAGTAGGTACACACAAATGATTAAAAATAAAAAATTGTACTTACCTGATAAATCATTTGGAATATAAGAAGTGGATGGTGTGATGGCCTAGCTGAATTTCTTCAGGATTATTGAACATTGTGTGACCTGTAAATTTTCCATATTATAACAACAGTATTTAATAATGGTTATACAAACCATCATCTTTTTCTGTTACGATCTCCATTGTTAAGTTGTTCAACAGTAACTGTCGGAACAGCATTATTTTCAACAACTTTTTTTTGTATTTTCGGTCAATTTCATATTGTGTATCATCACAGTTTTGTTCTCGCCACATTGTTCTTATTACTAGGGATCTTAAACTTTGGGTAGCCACGTTCACTTCTCTTGTTACACCCAGGAACACAACAACCCGGCATTACTTTATCAATTTGTCTGTATCTATATGAAATTATTATGAAAATACACACATTGACAGCAAATGACAGCAAAAATAACCGAAATAACAGTCAAATGACGTACGTGACGTTACCGGCTGCCATTTTACCTCCAAAGTAGTGAACAAACAAATTACGGTACTCTGTTAATCTAGGGACTTTAAGTCGCTACAATTCATTTCTTGGTATAGTCCAATAGCAAACTGCAATGGCGCGAAGCGGCATTTATATGACGCCTAAATATTTGCACGTTTAAGTTACTAATGTGGCCCGATTATTTTCACACCCACATTAACACTGAAAAATTTTAATGTTACACACAAAATTTATCATTCTCTTTAATTTTCTTTATAATTTTTATGTGATTATGGGACAAACCCGAAATATTAATTACTAATATCAATTGGAATACAGGTTAATTCTTTCGATAAAATGATGTTCTCTTATACTAATCTTAAAAATATACCAAAAGTTAGTCTAACTGTAAACATCATTTTGAATAAAATAACATAATTGAAGTGAAAATGTGAACAGTCCAAAATTTTTCTGAAAATTAATACCGTATCAGGAGTAAGTGCACATAAAAATAAAATGCTTCGGATGATTATACGCTTAAATTTCATTTACACTTAATGTTAAATTAAACATTAATAATGATTTTTTTTGGTAACACGCACAAAAGTAATATTCAATTCACACATTATACGAACTCCGTACAAATACGTTAAACAATTTATTTATCAATAATCACTTAAAATTGCCCACTTCTATTCAGCAGTAAGTATACATAACTGTAAAATTAACTTTTAAATTATATGCAAGAGTAGGTACTGAGTGAGTTAGTTCTCTGTTTACATATGAAGTTAAACCTGTTGTCTACTTCAAATGTTTATTGCATAAATTGCAATAATTATTTGCCTTACAGGATTCCACATTATGCACAGGGCGTCCCAAAACTATAGAATAATAGAGGTACGATGAATCCTAAAGGTTAACATAAATTGACAGAAGCTAACTATAATATATCGCTTCTCTGTGATAGAAGTTCAAAGTGTACTCTAAAAATCTGCATTTATTCAAAAAAAGAACACTCCTTGAATCATTTTTAGTGTAAAAAGTTATCGCTAGTGGAAACGTCATTAAAATCGATTGACAAGAGAACTAAACTTCATCAACAGATGCTAAATATTTGAGGTTATTATGTTTTTAATTTGCTTGGTTAAAGTGATATTGTTTTAATTACGTGAAACGTAATTATGTCAATAAACCATAACAGTTAAATTTTACCCACTCAAATTTTTTCATTTCGTTTAAGATTTTTACAATAAAAATTACGTTCTATTACAACAGAGTGTACGAAGGTTGTTTCATACGCACTCTATTGCTATATATTAGTTTTTTTTATCAAAACTCAAATATGGATATCAAACAAGTTTCTTAGCTACTCGTTAAAAGTTATACTGGTTTGTCAGTTTAAATAAATAAGTGTGGACATAAAAATAGTGCTATAGCTTAAAATGAGAAATATTATTGAAAATATGAATGACAGTAACGATGAACATTTTTTTTGATATCCCATCAGAAATCAGTGTACTGACAAATGAAGTATTTTTAAATTTAATATCCATCAAAACACGCTAACAGTATTTTTCCTTTTTGTATGAACGTAGAAAAACATTGTATGACACTCGTGCAAAACGCGTTCAATGCACTCGACGTGTTGTCCTACTTGGTCTAAAAGCCTCGTTGGAGAAAAGCGCGCCGCGTGCATTCACTTTAGCACTTGTTACTTAAATAACTGTTAATAAAATTTGAAACCTGGCCTCTTCAAAGAATACTACTATTTTCAACAATGAAAAAACTCTAATAGGTTTTCCGTGGGGTTAAGGCCCTTGGTTTAGAGTTTTCCTAAGGATGACGATCCAAAATGATTAAATTAATTGTTACGTTTTGTTACGACCGAGGGTACAAAGGTTGTTTCATACGCATTGTATCGCTATATTTTAGTATTTTTTCTTTACTGGAAATCAAATACATACAATCGAAGCACGCCGCGTGCAGTAAATATTCACTTTTTGCACTTGTTACTTAAATAACTATTAATGAAATTTGAAATCTGACCACTTCAAAGAACACAAACGAATTTTTATTATACAAAAAACTGATCACTAATATTAGAGCAGGGTTTATTGTTTACAAAATTTATTGAAAGTTTACAACAATACACTGAGACGATTATAAATTTATTAATTTGCTTTTTTTGTTTATTAACTAAATTTTGTAATGCAACAATGTTTTTCTTTGATAACTGCAAGTAGCAACATCCTTAAGTGCTCAGGTGCGTAATTTTATTGAAATCTATTTGTGTTTTTAAACAGTCTACCAGATATTTAATTTTTTTAGTCAACTTTGAATTTTTCTAATACACAAACAATATATATATATATATATATATATATATATATATATATATACATATATAGGGATATATTTCCACTTACTATATATTTTTAACAAATAAAATTAATAACAAAAGGTAAATGGAATTTCTGATGTCAAACATTGGTTACTGCAATTGTTCGATATGACCTCCATTTTGTTGTTGTAATATTACTAACCGTTCCTCCAAATTGTATACAGCACTAGACAACACTTCTGGTTGAATTGCACGATTTAGCTCCCTAATACTGTCCTTTAATTCCTCCAGCGTTGTAGGACGTGTTCTAAACACCACATCTTTTAAATAACCCCACAGCCAGTGATCCGCTGGGTTAACATAATATCAGGCGACCTTGGTGGTCATAAATTTGCAAAATGTCTACTTATAACACGATCATGAAAAACCCCAGTTAACAATTCTTTAACTGGTCGGTAAATATCCTGCATTAAAATCATGTTTTCAATTCCTTCGTACTCGCTTTGCAACTGTAGAATTGCATAATCCCTTACAATTTGCAGGTATCGTTCACCAGTAAACGTTACAGATACGCCTTCCCCATTCTGTATTTCCTGAAAAAGTATAAACCAATCATGAACTTAGCTGTGAAAGGGCACCAAACGGTGACTTTTTTGTCATGAAGACCTTGCTGAACGATTTCATGTGGATTTTATGTTAACCATGTTCGACAATTTTGAGTATTTACTCCACCATTAAGACAGGAATGGACCTCATCTGTCGATAAAATATAGCATAACCATTCAGGTTCAATTTCCATCTGAGCCAGTGTTTGTAAAGAAAAATCGTACCTAAGAGCCAAATCTGCTTCCTTTAATTCAAGCAGCACTTGCCGCTTATAGTGATACAGTTTTACGATTTTTACATTTTCGTACAATTTTCCAAACCGTGGTGTATCGCATTTGCAATCGTATTGGCTACGTTCTGATTTTCCTGAAGAACTTCTGCAACTTGCAAATCACTTATTCTTGGTCTTCCTAATCTCGGAAGGTCAGCTACAGACACTGTTCTTTCAAATTTGACGATCAAATTACAGTATGCCTTCATTTGGCACGGCCCCGCTCTTAAACGTATTTTTGTACGAAATCTTCGTAATCCAGCAGTGTAATTTTTACCGAATTCATAATAACATTGCACTAAACCAATTTTTGTTTGCAGATCCATGTTTAAATCGTTACAATTTTCGTTTGACACTTGTATCAATAGTTGTCACGCCAATTCTTTTGTTTTCCATAGATTCACTAAAATACCATTATGTAAACAACTATATTCCATTTACTTTTTGTTATTAATTGATTTGCTAAAAATATATGATAAATTAAAATATATATATACATATATATATATATATAGTTGTTATATAAATACGTTGACCCTACTCGACGTATTTGCTTTGCCTCTACAGTTTTGGGACACCCTGTATATCTAGAAATGCGCAAATATGATATTCTATAATAATATCACAAGACTTCGTTGGTATATGCGGAAAATACTTGCCCGACTTGAGAACAACACTAGTATTTCTTGAAACGTCCCGATCGGACTGCGAGGGGTGTTTTCTTAAAGAAATACTAATTTTGTTCGAAAAGAAGAGAAAGTATTTGAATATACCGAGAAAATCGAGTGCTATTGGACCAGACTATATCATTTCTTTCTACTAATAAGCAGTCAAATCTAGTCTTAGAAACTGACTTATTTATTGTAATTATAAACTGTGTAATTATTGTAAATTACCTTAGTTACCGTGCTTAGTTACTGTCATGACTGATATATCACAGTTAGTTTGATATATTTCATTAAAGGTAGCAATGAAAATACGAAATCGAAAACACCAAATCGAATATTTCCTTAATGTATAATTTACTCCTATACAGCAATGCAGCTTCGTTATCATTACAGCAATAATCCCATTGAACGTTATGAATTACAGCGATAATTTAACTGCAATGACGTCATACGCAAATACCATAATAACAGAGTTATTCTTGTCATGATCAAGAAGCATTTGTCAAACACTGACAGCCACGTTAAAAGATTTAAGTTAAGTTTATTGTAAAATTACAAAAAATAAGTTAGAAACTATTAAAGTTATCGATTTAGACAAAGTATACCTTTTTTATCTGAAAAACATCAATGATTCGTATTTTATAAACAAATCAAACTTATTCCATTAGCGTAGAAATTAAGGATTAGATGTTGCTCTACCCTTTGCGTTCTACACCACTGTACATAATAAAAACGTATTAATAAGCTAAAGGCTATGTACTTTATATCTCTATTTATTATACCAGGAATGAGAAAAATGCCTTTTTTCGTTTTGGAGAAAAGTCAACATTTTTTTTTGGGACTTTGACACCCTATGTCTTTTTTATTATCAATATTTTATTAAAGCAAGTTGCGTCAGATCGTAATATTTTGAGGCCGAGAATCTTACATTTCACCTTTGACCATTACTTACGGACCACCACGTATGGAGAAAATAATATCACTGTTTTTTCCATACGTTTTCATTTCTTTTGGCTATAATTTTAGTATCACACCAATTGTTTCACCCTATAAATTTCAATTATTGCTATCCAACTTTACGTCACTGATTTTCCGCATTAAAATATTCACATTGTTAAAAAATTACTTATAATTAGCAAACGAGTGTCATTACACTATTATACTAGTTTTCAGATGTACTAAAGGGATTCAAACTGCAGAAAATGTAATTCTTACAAATCCTATTTGTTTAATGATTTTATTGGATTACTATACTTATGCATGTAATTTACAGTGACAGCCTTTTGTTACATAAATACTTATGAAAATAACAAAACTGGAATGAAATATATATACAGGGCGAATCAATCTCAACGGGACGGAATCTCCTGGACAAACGGTAAGAAATAATAAAAAGTCCTTTTACATGCATATGTAGATTAGTAATGGCTACAATTTAAAATTAATCTCACAAATTTGAGTAACATCAAACTTATGTTTTTTTTAATGGAACGTCCAGTATTTTATTGAATTTTTTTTTTAAATAATATTAGTTTATTAAAGTTACCTAGCTAAGTTTGATAGTTTTCGATTTATTTGGCATTTTGCGAAAATACAGGCTTCTTGAAAATAATTAATTGCAGCTTATCTAGTCAATTTCAAGCTGTAATTTTTTTGGTTATTTATCCTATACTTTTCAGGTTTTCCATCTAATTGTAATACAGGGTGTTCTGACAATTGGTTTAACTTTCATCATCTTTTTTGTGCAATTTATTTGTTATTTTAAATGGAACACCCTGTATTTTATTACATTTTTGAATTTGCCATACAAAAATACAGTTTATTTGTTAATGATTTCGTTTGCCTATTTTTAATACTTTCCAAGTAATTTGCATTAGATTACTAAAATTAGTGCATTTTATTATTTTAATACAAAATTTATAATAAATGTTCATTATGATTTCCATTTCACGAATGCAGATTATTATCCTTTTTTCAAATGATCTTCTTACATTCTTTAGCATGTCAGGAGTTATCGTGGCGAATGCATTTTGAATACGTATTTTCATGTGTTCGATGGTTGTAGGAGAGGTTTTAAAAACGATATTTTTAACGTGTCCCCGCAAAAAAATCCATTAGTGTTAGATCGGGTGATCTTGGGGGCCAATGATAAGGACGGTCTCTGACTATCCATTTTCCTAGGAAATGCTCATTTAAATATTACATTACTTACATTACGCGAAAAATGTGCTGGAGCGCCGTCTAGTTGCAACCACATTTCTCTTCTGACATTTAATGGATTTGTTGTTCTGTACTGGTGGTTATTTTCAGTACTGTAATTGTGGAATTTATGCAGGTTAACCAGTCAATTGTTATCGTAAGTAGCTTCATCGGTAAACAGGATTCGTATAAATTTTGGTGCATTTCAATGTGAAATGGATGATAACGATGTTTTTTAAGTATTCTTTTAACACTTGATTGACTTACATCTACTTCTTTAGATACACATCTTGTACTAATGTTAGGGTTTTCGATTACTGATTGCAACACCAATAATTCCGTATTTTCGTTTCCCGTTTAAGGTTTCTCCAATTGTCGTTTGTTATATGCCACGCTACCTGTTTCACGAAATATTGCCAATAGTCCAAACGTTCCCCAAGAATTATAGTCATATTGACACGATTTTCTAAGGAATACTTCTTCATTTTATAGTCAATGACAAAAAACTAGATATAAAATTAGCAATGCTAACATTAAGCACATTTGACAGATACTAAATTAAAGTCACTGATGTATCTTTAGTAAACTAATACGAATTACTCGAAACCCTTAACAACCATCGAAGACATAAAAATACGTATTCAAAATGCATTCGTCACGACGTCCTGACATGCTAAGAAATGTGAGAAGATCATTTGTAAAAAGGATAATAATGATAGAAAACCTGAAGAGTGTAGAATAAATAAGCAGCAATTAATTAATTAATTATTTTCAAGTCGAAAAGTATCAAACTTAACTAAAGGGTACCTTTAATAAACTAAAATTATTTATTAAAACGTAATTGAAAAATTTAATAAAGCTTACTTTGATGTTACTCGAATTTGAAACACCCTGTATATGTGAGATTAATTTTAAATTGTGGCCGTTACTAATCTACATATGCCTATAAAAAGACTTTTTATTATTCCTTACCGTTTGCCCAGAAGATTCCGTCCCGTTGAACTTGACTCATCCTGTACACAGTGTCCAAGATAAGGATGCCCACTATGGAGATCTCGGAAACGGTAAGAGATGGATGGTCGGTTAACTGGCACAAAAGTTACGCATTTGAGAGGATGAATTTATGGTCTTTGTAGAACTCGAATATCTCATTTAGTTTTTGGGATATTTGAAAAAAATTGAATTTTCTGATTTTCGTTTTTATTTTTTTCTGGCCTTATTTGAAGAGCTATCAAGAAAAGAATACTTTATATTTTTGATACGTTTCGGATGAGAAAATTCATATTCAATATAAAACATCGAAAACGTACAGTTAAAACTAATACTAGAATCATTAGAAAACTGTAAAATTATTATAAAATAATGTTTTCTCATTTTCTAATGCCTGGTGTGAATAAAATAATTCACAAGTATGTATTTAGTGAAAATACTATTAATTAAACAACTAAAATACATCTTCCGTCGTACTGATGCCTTTGATAAAAATAAGTTGGCTTTGCATTTTGTTTACCTACCTATCATAATTGATTGTTGTCCGTATTACGTTTGTTTGGTGGTCTTTGAGTTAATTACATTTTGTGTTTACCTTAAAACAATATGGTAGGAGTACATTTTTCAAATAATGAAAAATTCGATATACTGACGTGTTACATTTTGTGTCAACGTAATTGTTCTGAAGCGGAAATAATGTATTTAAAGAAATGTCCAGAAAGGCGTCGATCTCACAAAAGAACTTTTCGCACATTAGCAGTTAATCTAAAAGAATATGGTGCGTTCAAAAAACCTGTAAAATCTCGCAAAAAACCTTGCAATGAAGAAAAAACCAATACTGTTTTATTAGCTGTAACGGAAAATCGAGAGGTTACTACTAGGAAAATTGAAGAGGCAACTGGCATAGCCCATTCCATAGCTCATTATGTTCTAAAGAAGGAGAAAGTATATCCATATAAATTTAGAGTTGGCCAAAAACTTCGACCAGGTGACCCAGAAAGACGTAGAATATTTTGCGAATGGTATACACGTCAATCTCAAGACAATGAATACTCTCCGAATAAAATAATATGGTCCGATAAAAGTATGGTTAATAATAATGGAATTTTTAATCGTAGAAATGCTCATTATTGGGCAATAGTAAACCCACGTCTGTACAAAACGGCCAAACACCAACACCGTTTCGGATTTAATATGTGGGCTGCTATATTCGGTACTCGAATTATAGGTCCTTTCATTTACCACGAGTACTTAAATTCTGAACGTTACCAAATTTTACTCCAAAATGAATTAGAGATAGCTTTGAATGATTTGCCTTTCCAAGAAGTTGAAGGTTATTGGTTTATGCAGGGCGGTGCACCAGCACATAATTCTAAGGTTGTCAGAGAATACCTGTCAGTTAGGTTTCCAGAAAGATGTATTGGCACTCATGCAAATGTACTGTGGCCACCCCGTTCTCCAGATATAACACCTTTGGATTTTTTTATTTGGTAATACATTAAAAATTACATTTATGGAAACGATATTGAAAACGATGAAATTTTACAAAGATTAGTTCTCGAAGCGATTGCTAGTATTACTCCTCAAATGCTGAAGAATGTTTTAGATGCTACAGTTAGAAGATGCTATTTATGTTTAGAGAATAACGGGAATCCTTTTGAACATCTTTTGTGAGTTTATTAACCTTTAAAATAAATTTGTTTTTTGTCTGTCTGCCATTTAAAATTACAAAACATAATTTTATAATAAGTTTACGGTTTTCTAATGTTTCTAGTATTAGTTTTAACTGTACGTTTTCGATGTTTTACATTGAATATGAATTTTTTAATCCGAAACCTATCAAAAATATAAAGTGTGATATATCGTTGAATTCAGAATCAAGGAGAGAATTTAAATATGGCAAAAATAATTTTTTCGAGTATTTAAAAAAAATAAAGTTGATGATGGTTGCTAACAAACGAAACGTTGTATCAAAAATTGAATAACAGCATTAAGTAAAGCTAGAAAAGTGGCAATGAAAATGTGCTCTTCTTTTCTTGATAACTCTTCAAATAAGGCCGGAAAAAAATAAAAACGAAAATCAGAAAATTCAATTTTTATTTAAATATCTCAAAAACTAAATGAGATATTCGAGTTCTACAAACACCATAAATAAATCCTCTCAAATGCGTAACTTTTGTTCCATATAACCGACCTTCCATCTCTTACCGTTTCCGAGATCCCCATAGTGGACGTCCTTATCTTGGACACGGTATATATATATATATATATATATATATATATATATATATATATATATATATATATATATATATATATTGGGATGTTGGTAATGTGAATGATATAATAATATAATTTACTATATATTTATTATATATTTAAATTTAAATTTGTCTCAATAGGGGATAGAGTTCAGGATTTAGTGGGAAATTATATTTGATTTGAATAAAATTATATGAATTGCCCTTTATGAAAAATATCAAATATAAAAAAAATATATCTGAACACAATTTATACTTCTAACGCATGCGTTGTAACGTTACTGAATGAAATTATTAAATGTCAAAACTGTCAAACAATGACTTGCTGATTTTATGTTTATGCTATTAATTAAATTGAAAATTTGGAAATAATTTAAAATTTAGTTTCTTTTTGCAGGTGTTTACACAAGTATTATTTGAAAATATACACCTATACATATAACCAATAATAATAATTGCAGGAAATCAAACACAAACATGAACACAATAGATAGGGTTATATTCAAAAGTGACTCACATATAAATGTTTCAAATTCCAACCGATGTCTTCATACAGGTTGTTCCAATTAGATGCAGGCACTTTCCAATTAATTCTTACTGCTACCATATATCCATCAGCTGCTAACTGGTGCTCGGGTTATTGATCACGTTCGCTTCCGTAACTGGTAATATTTCTCTTTCAATACGGCTTCACTCCAACCACAAATTTAATTTCGATAAAATTTTATTTAAATATATTAATGATTTCTGATGGTATCGTTTATAAAATATTTAAAGGTTGTCCAAGGTTTAAATTAATGTCACTTTATTTTAGGTTCCGGGTCAAATGTAAATTATTAAAAGAAATTCGCAGCAAGAAATAAAACACAAATGACAAAAAAAATGATTACGAATTTATTTTGGTATAACGTAACCAATTCAACTTCAACAAAACGAAAAATTTAAACGTTCAACATAAATCGTCACACAAATTATTAATTCGTAATGAATTTTACGAAAACGTACAGGTATCGGTAACCGAACTTAAATATTTAAATTATTGTCGGTATAAAAACAATTGCACCTGAATACTCGTCTCTCCGTTTTTTTATTAAATTTTTCCCGATGAATATTTAGGTTAGGAAAACTTACTTGTAACACAAAAACACAACACTATTTTAACCTTTTCAAAAAAACTGAACAAATTATAGAGAGCTATCCACTTCTAGGGCAATTCCTTTTATACCCTTTTGGTTGTTACTAAATCTTCAATTTTTTTCTAGCAAATCTACCTATGTAACCATGTTTCTGATTGGTTGAAAAATTTCACAACTTTAACTAAAATAGAAATTTAGCCATATCTTTCTTATAAAATTACGGATTCAAAATCTAATGACAGAAATGAAAACTGTATAAAATTGCGAATAAATAGACATCCAACAAGATATGGTTCCTTTAAATATTATGCGAAATGACCTACTCTAATTTAAATTTGCTTATAACTACCTAAGCTTACAAAATACACTTAAACTAATTACATATATGTAATTCTGATAAAATTTAGCATAAGAAAACACACATTTAAAGTTCGAAATCTTAAATTTAAAGGAATTTTACGTTTATCTAGAAAAATTATAAATTCAACCCCTATTTCATGAAATTTTGCGCTAAATGCATTGTATACTTTATATTGCTATGTAATAATGAGGAAGTCCTCCTATTAATCACTTTAATAATATAATTTAATGCTAATATTATCAAAAAAACTATAAATTTGTGAAAAAACATAATATTTAAAACATAACCAAACTTAATTCTAAAATTACAAATAACTTACACTTAAAAACGTTTATGTAACTCAAAATGTTATCCTAATGACTTGTAATAATTGTCTTTATTTTATTTAATGTTCATTTCACTTGCATTATATAAATTAATGTTGCATTAAGAAATCATATCGTTTAACACACTTTCTTGAAATTTCACTATAAAAATGTATCTATATGTAAATGTCTTTGTGTGAATATGTTCTATGCACTGCTCTTACTATTTAAATTGTATCACTAAGTTTGTCACACAATCGCTTCCAAAAATATGTGAGAAATAATCATATTATGTCCATATTATAACTCTTTCCTAAATTTTATCAAATTTTCTGCATTCTAAAACTATTTATAAAATATCCCTAATATAAATCTATCTTTACACTTTGTGTTAAACACCTGTAAAATATTCACATGCCAAAATATTTTCGAAAAATTGAATTTTATTGAAACAAACTAAAATACTAAATTGCATTTACGGAAATAAGTTTATTTGACATTCCTGACATTTTTGTGGGTAGCACAATGCTTTTTATCATGTATCATGTTTGAAATCACCCTTTTTTTTAAAGAAATTACTAGTTAAACTGTCCGATCCTAGTCTTACTCCTTTCTAACATCTCAATATATATATATATATATATATATATATATATATATATATATATATATATATCGTGTGTAAATCAAATAGGGGCCACCCCTGTAACTTCTGAACGGGTCGTTAGAATTTGTTCAAATTTTGATGGATTATATTAGTGCCAGTTTGGGATTTTTGCATAAGAAAACAGTATGGCTGACTTCCGGTTTCACCGGAAATGATGCAAAAGCTGAAAATTTAAATGGAACACCCTGTATATTTTTACATATTTGTATTCTAGGATTTCAAATACATACAGTTCATCTGTCAAATGTCAACTCAGGCGCCATTTTAATTCTATTTTTTTAAATATTTGTTTAATTTTAGATCATTATGACGTCATATAAATTATAGATAATTGACGTACAAATTTAAAAATTACGGTTTTTTAACACAACTGTTAAAGTAAAATGGCCCCTGAGTTGAAATTTGGTAGATGAACTGTATGTATTTGAAGCCCTAGAATTTAAATATGTAAAAATATGCAGGGTGTTCTATTTAAATTTTCAGTTTTTGCGTCATTTCCAGTGAAACCGAAAGTCGGCCATATTGTTATTTTTATGTAAAAAATTCCCAACTGGCATTAATGTAACCCACCAAAATTTGAACAAAATCTAACAACCCGTTCAAAAGTTATAGGGGTGGTCCCTATTTGATTTACGCACTGTATAAATTCATATCTTAATTAAGGTCATTTGAAGCTACGCAAAATAGCAACTTATATTTCATCCATTTTCTATTTCGAAATTCTCTTTTAATATTTTCTTCTCAAATTAGATTCGAAATTACGTTTTGTTCCGTATCAAATTCCATTATTTAACTCAATTTTGTTTTTTCATTGATACCTAATATAACAATGTCAGATTCTTAAATGAAACCACTTATCTTTCGAGGTCCCGATAATTTGCTTCGTTAAATTACCAATAAAGAAAATAAAAATGGAAACTCTACCGTAATTACCAGCTATATCGATAATAACACCAATAAATACCTTAAGCGAAAGAAACTAATAAAACCAAAAATCATTTTGATGTGAATGCTAGCAGCAATGTATAGCGTGTACCAATAAAAATATAATAAATTACGTAACTATTAAGGGACATTGTAAAATGAATAGATAATTAAAGTGTTCATTTATAATTCATATACAATGCGCTCATTCTTATTTCGAAGTTGAAAGCTTTATAAATACGTTAAGCCAAAGTTACGTACAGTACATTAGCTTTTCTTATTATCCTTATGAAATATCCGGCAATATTGCATCAGGTTGTCAATACATCAACCGAAACGCTACTGTGTAAAGATATAAATATCAATTTCAATTGCAATATTACATTTTAACAGGGAGAAGCCAGTTGGTCACGACGATGTGGTTTGGTCTTAGGAATCTAGTAGATAAACTCTAATTAAACATTTGCAGTAATACAACCTTCCTATTTTGACAACTTGATTTGGTAATTTCTAGTAAGATGGTAATAAGCATGACAACTAGCTTCACCTAATGAGTTACACTAACATTATGAGTGATGGGTAGTCATTACAAAGCAACGTCTATATTTTAACTAAGTCTTATAATAATAGGATTACTTTTAACTGTGTTTACGTTACGTTTACACTGTTCTATCATTGCCAGCAGTAGTAGACATTTTGCACACAATCATAAGCCATTTTAGTGGAGTAGATCGGCCTATTTCCACAGTTTATGCTTTTTGAGCGTGACGTTTCGGAAGCGGACTCTGCTTCCGTCATCAGGCTTAGTCCTGAGTCGAATTCATATGTTATACATAATTTTTTCCCAAACACTTGACTACTCTCAGATTTGAACTTGGTACCTTCCACTTACTAGTCTGACACCTTTACCACTGAGCCACTGAGTAATCAAATATATATTTTTTAGAACCTATATATATATATATATATATATATATATATATATATATATATATATATATATATATATATATTACTTTTTCGTGGTTCCGCAGAAGTTTATTGCGCATGTTACGCCGTAACTTCTTGCGCAGGCGTATTGCGCTTAATCTCTTCGCGCATTATTGGAATCCATATGGGTTTCATTTCTACACTAACTTGGCTTATTGGATTTTTTAAGTTTCCGAGGAGTTGTGTTCTCGTGCTTTGCCACTATCTCTATGTTATCCCATTGGATGCGGTGGTCTTTGTTTCAGACATGTTCGGCGATTTTTAATCTTTCTGTTTCGCCCTTGCGGACGTTGTTCTTATGTTCCTGCGTTCTCGCTTTGACTGGTCTAATGCTCTCTCCTATATATGCTCTGCCGTATTCGCATGGTATGTTGTATACACTATTCTTGGAATTCTGATCTTCTTTGTATGGTTTGGTTTTGGTTAGTATTCCCCTGAGCGTTGTGGTCGATTTGAATCTTGTATTTGCTGTCTATCCTTCGTATTTTGTCTGAGATACCTTGCATATATGGTGTTATCGCTGTATATTTAGGTTCTTCTTTTTCGGTTACCCTTTTCCTGTTTAGGTTAGGTGTTAGTTCGGGGTAGCCATTTTCTTTGAGTGTTCTAGTGATATTTTGCCATTTTATCTCAATGTTTGCCCTTTAATTTTCGAAAATTACCGTGAGATATTGAAAAACGCCATTCTTTTCCTTAGCTAGAAAAGCCTCTGTACCTAATGAAGTGTACTGTTCTACGGCAGCCGATAAATATTAAAGAAGTTTAGGAATTTGACATTAACCACAGTTAATTACTCTAAAATAGGAGTAGTCAAATAAATGCTAATTTTCATCATTTGTAGGCGCCACATGAACTGTCAAATAAATAATAGCTTCAACCCTTTCGATTCTGCAGGAATATACAGGGTGTCCCAAAATTAATGGGACAGAGAGCACCTGTAGATTCTTTACAAGAAAATAAGTGGATTGAACCCAACATGCTTTATTACAAAAGTTAATATTTACTAAGATACGGGGTATTTGTTAGTTGTAATGAAAAACATAATGAAGAGAACAATGTAAAAAGAACATAGTAGCATGGTGTTTTCTGAATCAAAAAATGGAGGCCATGTTGAGAATTTGTTTTAGTAGTTTTTCTTGGACTAAAGCACGTTGGGTTCAGTCGACTTATTTTCTTATACGGAATCTAGTGGTGCTCTGTGTCCGATTAATTTTGGGTCGCCGTATATATGCCCCGAGCAAATTTCAAAAATTACTGTAAATCAAACGCGCTGCTTAAAAAGCACTAGCACGTTAATTGCTACGCGACTGTAATTACACATCAGGGTCTTGAAATCAGTATTGTGAAGCGTTTTGCACTATAAACAGGTAGCTGCAAGTGTTTTTTTGTCGAAACTTAGTTGTTTCATTAGAATTTTATTGTTTTTGTGCAGTTTTATAACTAAGAGTTCTGTGAGTGTTTATATAGATAAATAGGTAAGTTTCCACAAGAAAAAAGCGTGTTTTTTGTGTTTTAGTAACGGTGGGATAAATAAATCCCTGCGGTAATTACATTTGGGATATAATTATCCCCCCAGTGATAGAACATACATAATCCGATTCTGTCTTTTGCAGGATGGATTGGTCTAGGAAAAAATCTTTGCACCCGGAAGAAATAGAGTATTTATTTTGCAGAAGATTTGTTACATATTAAAAGTGAGGATCCTTTTCACAACAGCGATGACAGCAGAAACCCCGATTGTGAAGATGAGTTCAGTAGTGAATCAGAATGACCCTACAGAGGCAATTTCTCAAGATTTGTTGTGTGAAAGTGATGACCAGTCGGATCATGAAGATGAAATTGACCGATTCTCGGCAATCTACATCCACCCTACAAGAGCATATATGGTCTGTAAATGTTGAAAATTTTCAACCCAAATATTCAATTCCACCCAAGGAATCTTTTTTTGTAGTTGCTAATCCTTCCAGAGGTGCGAGTGCCATAGGCTGCTTTCTAAAACTGTTTCCGAAGGGTCTTTTTATGCAGATTGCTAATTATACTAACCAACTCTTACAAATTCTTTCAAAATCCAAGTCAAAGGCATTAGAACCTACCTGCACTGGTGAAGTAATGGTCGTGTTGGGACCTAGTCTCGTTATGTCCTACAAACGGGTACCCTCAATGCATAACTCATAAATTAATCTATGACAAAATTTAAAGTCGCTTTAGTTTGAAGTAATGTTTTCCAAAAATTGTGGACTAGATGTGGCTCAGACACTGGGTATATTTATGATACGCCTATAAAGTGGAAAAGAATGTGATGTTGAAGGCATACTTGGGGAACGAACTGTTTTGAAGCTTTCAGAAACGATAGAAACACCCAAAGTTGCCTTGTGTTTTGATCGCTTTTTTACGTCAGTAAATTTGCTAAACAGAATCGGCCTTCTTGCTGTGGGGACATATGTCCGAAATAGAAAACACATTCCTAAATTTTCAGGAAAATTAAACCAGAAAGGAGATTATGAAATGGTGGATTGTTGTCAACACGACATTCTTGCAATTCGTTAGAGAGACACTAAAGATGTTTTACTGATGAGCGATTGTTATAACACCATGGTTGGAGTTCTAAGTAGACAAAATATAAATTTATTGCACTAAAGCCATAGCTTTTATAATTCCCACATGAGAGGGGTAGATCATGCAGACCAGATGATTACTTTGTATGAATAAGACCGATAAAGGACTAAATGCTGGAAGAACGTTTTTTTGGGCTGCTTATGACAGCTGTGGATAATGCGTACATCATTTACTCAAAGGTAAATAGGAAAAAAATGTCATATGTCGAATTTTTAATCGATGAGGTAGAAAGGCAGAAAAAGATCTCGTAGACAACGAAGGCCTTCCAAAAGAGTTAAGTTTCTTGCTAAAATGGGCCACCACTTGTATGTAACCAAGGGGGGTAGACGGAGATTAGTCCGGAGTCAATCAAAAAAGATTGACAAAAGAACACATATTGTGTGCCAAAGTTGTTTGGTACCGCTTTGTATTGAGTGTTTTACTCCATACCATACACGATTTTTGAACGTTAACGTTTTTTAACTGTAATGTAAAGTATATTTTTGAATAAAAAAATTTTGCTTTTTTTGTTATTTTTTTTACACATTACCGTAGGGATAAAGTAATACCAAGCTTTTTTTTTTTTTTTTAAATAGGTTTCGAAAAAATTTGAGCATTTTGGTATGTGTTTATCTATGTCTAGTAAAAATATTGAGAATAACTATTAAGTTTTAGCTTTAAGAACAAAAAGTCGTATTGAAAGGATTAATATTGTGAAGGAACCATATCTCTATCAGTTGCCTCCGTTAATGAATGAAAAAGAACACCAATACTTATCTAATGTTACTGACTTACTTACGTTATACGCTAAATTTTGCCCAAGCACTGCTTTGAAGTGGAACAAAGTAATTCAATAAATTTACAAAGTTACGTTCCGTCTTCAATGCATTGTGTTGGGACTTGTTCTTGATCATTTTAAGGGTTGCTTACGAGGGCCACTATTTATATTTTGACAATGAAAAAACAGTCATTTGTCATTGAAAATAGCTTTATTGTTTTTCGAAATATTCTTCTTCTCTTCTCTGATCAATACACTTTTGCATTCGTTCGAACCATTTGTCATAGCATTTTTTCCAATCTTCTTGAGACACTTCCATAACATGGTTTTTGAATGCATCAACGGCTTCCTCCGTCGACGAAAATCGTTGTCCACGCAATTTATTCTTGACATTCGGGAACAAGAAGAAGTCATTGGGTTACAAATCCGGACTGTACGGCGGATAACCTATCAATTCGATTTTTTCAAATAATCGGTTGTTAGACGAGATGTGTGAGAGCGCGTATTGTCGTGATGAAGAACGATCCGATGGTGCTTGTCTGTTTTCCGCATTTCGCCGAAGATTTTCGGCAAACGAATGGTTGAGTACCATTCAGAATTGACCGTTCTACGTTCCTCTAAAGGCACAGTTGCCACTTGGCCAGTTTTTCCGAAAAAACAGGCGACCATTTGTTTCGATGTGCTTTGAGCGCGAACAACTCTTGTTGGATTTGGTTCATCTTGAAACACTCACACAGTCGACTCGTTTCGGCTCGTATGCATATGTCCATGATTCTCCACCTGTTACAATTTTATATACGTCTTTTGATGCACTGCTATTGCATTTCTTGAGCATTTGTGTGTACCAATCAACGCGTTTTTGAGATTTCCTCAAATTATGTGGGATCCAACGAGAACAAACCTTTTCATGGCTAAATGATCATGTAATATTTTATATATGCTGGTGGAACTAATACCTTGGATTCCCTCAATTTCACAGTATGTCGCATGGCGATCTTGCATTATTAGTTTTTGCACAGCATCAATCTTTTCTTGAATAACAACTGATTTTGAACGAACTTCGCGAATTTCGTCAGTGAGCGAAAGGCGGCCACGATTAAAATCGTTATACCAGCGTTTCACAGTGGTAAAGGGTGGAGCTTCATAGCCAAATGTGAAAGTAATAAATCGTAATAAATCATCGCAGGAAAATTTTCACAACTTAATTCCATTTGTTACATGACACGCAATCTTCAAGTAACCGTAAATAACACAAATAACGGTATTAACAAAAGTTTGAAGTATGTTACTGTCAGACGTTTCTATGGAAACGTAAAACGGCGCATAACTGCAACCAGTGTTGCCAAAGCTCAAAATATAAATAGTGGCCCTCGTATATGGAGAGTGGACAGTAATTTATATAACACAATACTTAAATGTATTAACAAGCAAACATTTAACTCAACAAAAGTGAGTCAACGGATTATTAAAATAAATAGATGAAGTAAATATACTTTTTGAGTACATTTGTGGTCCTAGAAAACATTTTGATACTAAAAAATATTTTTTTAAATATCTTCTTCCTCTTTTATTTCGAAAATAATTAGATAAATAAACGATACAACAGCCCGGTTTAAATTTCAATAAAATTCTTTACCAGAAAAAGAATTAAAATAGTATAATTTTTAAAAATTATTATTAATTTTATTAAATACATAAATAAAAAGCTTACCTCGAGTAGGATTTGAACCTACGACCTGTACTTTCATAACAAAAACTTATAATAATTTAGTATAATTTTTGTTCAAATATCAACCATGGAATTTATTTAATACAAAATGTAAAAATTAACTAGGGAAAGACGTACCCTTCTTTATACTAATGGGAGGGATGTTACGTTCATTTTGTCAAGTAACACTCTTGGATTAGAATCATTATTATATTGAAAAATTGTGGATGGTTACTGATACGTTATGCTGTACTCCGAACTTTTGAGCGGCAATTGTTCTCAACTTAATTTGTTGAGACAAAGTTAAAAAAATGGTGAAAATTCTGTCTTGAACAAATCTTTAGTTAACTGGATTTATGTAACTTATCGAGCCTTCTCGGATGTAGAGAATGTCTAATCAACTATACTTTTGTTAAATTATTTTAGATAAACGTAAAGAAAACGATTACAAAAGCCAAAATCTAAATTATAACTACTAAACTAAGTCAAAGCATTATATTTGTGGAAGTTCAGACGAAAGGTTAAATTAATTATTGCGAACGAATATATCCTTACGATTTGTCACTAAATTTGTGCGGGGGATCGAATATCCTATCTATCTATCTATAGAAATTAGATGCGTTCGGTAACCTGAAGTATCGTTTTCCTACTCTACATAGATTGGATAATATTTTAGCGGAAACGTGAACATATTTGTTGTAAAAGTTAATGCTTATTATCAGAATTTCTATCGCTTTCTATACATAAATCTGATGTCATTGACTACTTAATATCAGCTTCTCAGGTAGCGTAACCTATGGATAAACAAGATGGCGCTCTTCCGTCTGACCAGTGACCCTGTTTATTTATATCTTGTTTAGTATGCAACGAACGTAAAACTAAATCATAGACCTACACACATTCGCACAGAGCTACCGACAAACGCTCTTATCTTTTAGCAGGTGTGTGTGTGTGTGTGTGTGTGTGTGTGCGTGTGTGTGTGTGTGTGTGTGTGTGCGTGTGTGCGTGTACGCGTGTGCGCGCGTACGTGCGCGTGTGTGCGTGTGTATGTGCGCGTGTGTGCACGTGTTTGCGTGTGTGCGCGTGTGTTCGCGTGTATGCGCGTGTTCGCGTGTGTGCGCGTGTGCGCGTGTGTGGACGTGTGTTTGTGTGTGTGCGCGTGTGTTCACGTGTGTGCGCGTGTGTGCGCATGCGCGTGTGTGCGTGTGTGTATTATAACAAATAAAAAAAAATTTTGTTGATACAAAGGTAAATTGCACCACGGTCTAGCTCATTGAGGTACAAACTTATAAAACTTACTGAAATTGAGAACTCGTTCATCAGGTGTGAGGAAAGCAGAGATTTTTTCATAGATATAATCAGTATTAGCATTTGTTTTATTGGCCACCACTCAATTTCTAGGTTTAATAAATAAAATACAACAAAAATTGAGAAAGGTTGTATCTCAGAACATAGTAGGTAATCTGAATAAGCACTAAACATCTGTATTTATATGTACATTTAATAAAGCAAAATGTCTGATTAATATCAGAATAAAATAACTAAAACGATACTTCTTGTACGGCCTTACAATCTTAAAATTACTAAATTAAACACTGTAGATAAGCTTACAATCTATGTTTACTTAAAATTCAAAATGCAATCTATTCAACATGTATTCAATAATGAAACGTGTATTGACCTATGTCAACAAATTACAGTTGTGATAGGTTATGAAGCCAAATGTCTTTATTTCAGGAGCAGGACTCAGCTGTTCCTTTTTTCTAACCGTATCAAAATAATACAAACTAATTTGTTTTTAGTTAAACTGCTCTAAAGTACTTGACAAAATAAATATTTTAATCTCGTCTTAAACGAACTGTAGCTTGAGAACTTTCATTTCCAATTCCAAGACAAATATACGATAATGTAAAGGTAATTTCCATTGGTAATTAACGTACAAATAAACGAAACAGAGACGTATAGGTGAGCACTATAAGTTTCATCTGTCTTCAACATACAAATTAGACGAACGGTAGCATATGGTAACATTCGATTATTCGCACCAAATGTTGACCCTACATTAATTGAAAGATATAACGACGAACGCAGATTAGAACGACGAAATCTGTTGATATAACGACGAACGTAGAATATGTATAACAGCATATGTGATTGATGCAAAGCAAAGGTATCTCCATTTATGTTCATAAAGATGACATTGCATTATCCCGCCATTTTCACAAGGTTAAGTTCGTGACGTCATACCCACTCTACTCAATGATACGTAAATTTACAAAAATAAAAGCTTTTTCTTAAGATAAGCGGTTTCCTTGTTCCTACCTTTGTTCCATATTCTTATTCCTTATTCTTATTCCCTATTAAATACAATATATAGAAAATGTAATTTGACGCCTTTACATACCTTATAAAATGGAAGCAAAACTTAAAAAAGATAACGTCTTAAATGCACAGCATAATCAACAGAAATGTATAAGATAAGCGTGTTCAATTCACGTTGCGCATAGAACTAAAATTGAATGTCTAAAATATACACAGGGACGTTCGTAATTATGTGGACTGAAGAGAATATATTGCAATATAAAAATGTAATTATTGAACGAAAAAAGAAATGCTTAAAAATACTAATGTAATGTAAATATACTTATCAATAATGCCCATGCGCGCTCGCGTGTGTGCGTGTGCGTGTCCGCGCGCGCGTGCGTGTGCGTGTTCGTGTTCGTGTACGTGTGCGTGTGCGTGAGGGTGTACGCGTCCGTGTGCATTTGCGTGTGCGTGTGCTTGTACTTGTGCTTGTGCGTGTTCGTATGTGTGTGCGTGTACAAGTGCGTGTGTGAGTGCGTGTGCGTGTGCATGTGCGTGCCTGAGTGCGTGTGTGCGTGCTGCATGCGTGCATGCGTAACGTAAATTAATACTTATTGATATGTCTACTTTAATGAAAATAAATAATTATTAATATACTTTTATCTTTATCATTTATACAGCTCACTAATTGGTTTATTAATAATGTTTTGACTAAATTTATTTATAAATGACCTCATTTAATTATGTCAAGTATTGGTTTAATTATATTTCAAATCAGAATGTTTACCTTCTCAATGCAGGTATTAAAAGTTTTATCATGTTAAACCAAACTGCATGAAAATGTTATCGAATCCTTCATATAACATAAAATGGTACGGAATGATATCTAAAATTATTTGTCACGCATCAATATTACCACAAAAATACAAACGGATTAGGAGGAAATGCAAAAGGAAAGCCCACGAAATAAATTCCATTAAAGGATTACCCTCAAAAGGATGAACATTAACAATAAGATAAATCCATTTCATACCAACTGCAAGCAATTAACATAACCCAAAGCTCAACTTTATTTTGTGTTGTAAACACGTACTACCCATTTCCAGCTTTCAAACGAAAATTAATTGAAAGTGTGATCAATCAAAGTTCTAATCCATCTTACAAAGTTGAAGTGGTTACTGTTACTATCCATAAAATGGAAACTGGATAAAAAAAGTTTTTTCTGACGTCATATTAAATGGATCCACTTTAATATAACTGCCGTTTTACTGCTTTCCTATCTAATTTACAAAATGTCGAACAATCTAGATGCAGGAAAATCTTTCAAGTATTTGCATAGTAATAAAGAAAATCGATAAGGAAAAAAAATTTGCTACGTCAGTTAAGCTTTCTAAAAATACCATTCCAAATTGAAATGGAATAAAAGTTTTTGTATTTGTTTTACAATTCTTTATTGTCTTTTATTAAAAGATTTTTCAATCAAAATGTATAAAGACCTTTACCCTTATTAGTCTAACAGACTAAAAAAGTTCGAAGGTACTTAGTGTTGTAAATGTAGTTTTGAAAACCTTTTTCGACCGTTATATGAAGCACTAGTTTAATATAATCCCCAAATTTAAAATTTACCAAACATTTTAAAAAAAGTATAATTGTATAAAAGTTAGCCTTCACCTAATTGAATTAATTGATTTCAGGGTTGCACCTAACATATTTTTCAGGAAATCGAAAATTTCTGTTTCTGACTATACAATTCTTGTATTTTTATATTCTAAATTTTAACTTTTATCATTAACGATTTATAGGCCGTTTCTGATAAAGAAGCATTATGTCTATTTAATTCGGACTCGGTCGATTCAAGTAAGCCGTGTCTTGTTTAAATAATGTGATTAAAACGTATGTACAGTTAGGCGCTAATTATGCGCATTTTGCGCCCCAATAAAAAAGAAGTTATTGTACGAGGGCTGTTTGATAAGTCAGTGACTTTTTGAATAAAAGATATTTTTTTCGGCAAATACGCATTTTATTTCTCAACATAGTCTTCTGTTAACTCTATACATTTAGTCCAACGTAATAGGTTTTCTCGAGACCCACAAAATAGGCGTTTGTTTCAGTAATGACCTCTTCATTCGTCCCAAATCTCTTACTGCCCAGCCATTTCTTCAGGTTTGGAAACAGGAAATAATTGCAGGGGGCTAAATCTGGAGAATATGCTGGATGGGGTAGTAGTTCGTAGCCCACATTATGGATTTTGCCATGATGATTACACACGTATGCAAGCGTGCATTGTCTTGATGGAACAGCACTTTTTTATTTGCCAAATGCGGTCTTTTCTGCTTCAATTCATATCGAATCTCCAAAAGCTCTGAATCACATTCGTTTTCGTGTTCCCTGAGTCGAAAAACATCGATTTCGCAAAACAAACTTTTCGTGTATGTCTGTCTATGTGTTACTATTTGATCTATTTTAATACTTGCGCTGTCACTAAGAAACCATAAAAGCTACTTGCAATTTGAACATCGCAACTCGTAAAATTGCCCTTTTCTCCAAAATTGATTTTCTCAAATATGGCTCTGGTATTTTTTTTTAAATTTATGTATTTTATAGTCACATATAACTGAAATATAATGAGCTTTATGATATTTCTCTAACATATCCAGGACCGGAGTAAGACATTTTTAAATTTAAAAATTTCAATCCCTCATAACTATGCTTCGAATAAAATGAAATCTTAGAATTAAGAGATTCGGTTTCGCCGAAAATATTTTTAAAATTTTTAATATTTTATATCAAAGTTCCAAAAACAAATCTAATTTACATATTTTATAGCCACATATAACGAAAATATAATGAGCTTTATGAGATTTCTATCTTATCCAGGACCGGAGTTACGAATCTTAAAATTTAAAAATAACAATCCGTTATAACTATGTTTCTAATAAAAATCAAAATCTTGAAATGAAGGGATTACATAGTGGACATACATAGCTACTAAACTGGTATATTGGATTATTTTTAGTGCTTCCGGTTTTGCCGAAAAGAACAAAAAAAATTATTATTTTAATTTTTTTTAATATTTTATATCAACGTTTCAAAAACAAATCTAAAGTAGTTTAAAGTTAATTTCTCATGCTACCCAAATATGTAAAAATATACAGTGATTTGGAAAATACAAGGTGAATAAGAAAAAAATAATTTTGTAAGTAAGTATATCTTATTATATTGTTGTTATACCGAGTTACGAATTGCTGCGGGCAACAGTTAGTTTTCTTATGCGAGAAAGCGCTGTGCCGAAGACCATCGGCCAGATTTTTTTGCTAAAAAACTGTGGCCATGATCTTTTTGGCCTACAGACCCACCTTGGCCTTCTTTGGTGCACGTTCACCCGGAGAAATCCACTGTCTTGATTGTTCCTTGTTCTCTGGTGTGTTGTGATAGATATATGTTTCGTGCACGGTAACGAAACGGCGCAAAAACTCGTTCAGATTGTGTCTAAACATCGCCAAATACGCCTTTGAAGTGGTCACACGGTTGCATTTACGGTCGAGTGTGAGAATGTCCAAATATTCATGTAAAATGTTATGTACCCGCTCAGTTGAGATGCCGACAGCCTCAGCCACCTCACGCACTTTCATTCTCCGATCGTCCAATATCATTCCATGAATTTTATGGACGATTTCTGACCTGACGGCCCCTTTTCAGCGACCTGATTATTCGGCGTCACTTGTGCTGGTACGACCACAACTTAACTCAATAAACTATTGAAATTGATGGTGCAAAGTCCCCATAGTATTTATCAAGCGCTACCTTGGTTTCGGTTTTTTTACACAAAAAATAATCAGCACACGAATTTCACTTTCTTCCATTTCCTTTAACATTCACAAGATTGTCCGCTTTCAATGGCTTTCAAACAAAAACTAAATGACGTAGCTTGCACAAAATTTGGCAGTAGTCTATTAATCGACAGCTGACAGGACCAGTGTTACACTTAAAATTACTGCGCGTCACTGACTTAACAAACTCCCGTTGTAAAATTACATTGGCGTCGCTAACCTCACAGCTGTAAACTTCTGACTAAATCATTTTTTCTTACGCAGTAATTAAGTGCCAATCAGGCGATATTCTGCGGCACTAAAATAAAATTTTGCGTACTTATGGGTAAAAGTCACTAAGCGACAATTGTGCGTTATTTGTCGTAGATAAATTAAATTTGGCGCTCAATAGTAAATAAGTAATTGGAAATATTGCATTGCATGTTTTCTTATGCAGTGTATAGGCGCTGTTTGTGACGTTAAACTTATGAATGAATTAATCTTTTCTTGCACGATAATTAGACGCCTATTATGCTCCATTTAAGTTCAATTTCGGTCCCCTATAATAATCAAGTTATTTTAAAAATACATCGAGGCGGCTAACCTTACCGAGCCGTGAACTTCTACGTAACGCAATTTTTTTTATTTTTATGCTCTAATGTTGTTGTTTACCTGTTCATTTGCTTAATGTGTATTTTACTTATTCTACTGTATTATTATTAATGCTCCATTTCTTTCATTATATATATATATATATATATATACACAGAGTGTTTCATTAAGGCTGGCTACCGGCCATATTTCAGAAACTAGTGGACATAAAAAGTGGAGAAAAAAAATTCATTATAAAAGTCGCCACGAGAAAATCCTGGAAATTATTTTTAAGCTCCGTAATTCATCGCAAGGGGGCGCATTTGAAAATTAAAAAATAAAATTATAAATTTCTCCGAAAATTCCCACATTAAGGCATACCTTTGGTAACATCGTTAGAAAGCTTAGACAATTCTGCATCATTTTGGTCTAAGGCTCATTGGCGTACCGACCTTAATAAGAGTGGGGGAAGCTATTGAATGTGTAATCATTTAAATCGCTGTTATTTTTAAACGACTTATCCGATTGTAGTAAACCTAGGCTTGTTTAGAATAAAAAGGTAAGTACTTTTAACTGTCGCATCTATTGGTACGCGATAGCTTATAATAAAATTGTTAGAGGGCGCAATTTGTAATAATACCAGTATTTTTTTTATTCAGAAAAATTAAATCATACGGTATAATTATGACATCATAAGCGGAAAGTAGCTTAAATTTGTAACAAAAAACGTAAATAACGCAATTTGATATCTTTATTTGTTCCAGAGTTATGGCGAAAAGAAGACTTTTAACCGTGTAATTTAATAATTGATTGTTGCTATGGTTTCTTAAGGTGTATAGGTTGGATTAGTAATGAGGAATCTGCATTTATCATAGTCTGTGCCTCCCTTCACACTCTATCTAGGCTTAGGACTAGTCCAAACTAAGCAAATTGCAAAATTTGGAGCGTGTTTAGAGGCCAACGGGCCATAACAACGATATCAAAGTAATGATTGATTTTGTTTAAGAAACTTTTTAATAGAATGGTAAAAATCATGAACAACTGTTAAAAACAAGTGAAAAGCTATAAATGTTCAAATTGACGGCCGTTTTGTAAAATACAACTATTAATTCTTCTTCTTGTACTGGAAACAGCTGTTTCGATCTCGTCTCGTGGAATCGAATTTATTGCAATTTCAATTCGGTGAATCATGTCCTCTCGGTGGTTGGTCTCGTTTCGTAAACAATATCTTTTATTCTTCCCCACAAGTAGAAATCTAATACAGTTAAATCCGGGGATCTAGGTGGCCACGGAAACAAACTACCCCTTCCCATCCAGCGATTTGGGTATCTAACATTTAAGAAATCACGGACTCTTCGGGAATAGTGTGAAGGACATCCATCATGTTGATACCACAGGGATGCTGTCACGTCAAGGGGAATGTCTTCTAAAAGATTGGGCAAGTCACTTTGTAAAAAGTTTAAATAAGATTCACCATTTAGGTGTCCATGAAAAACAAATGGTCCGATAATTCTGTCACCTAAAACACCACACCACAAATTTACACTCCATCTGTTTTAGTGATCCACTTCGCGCATCCAGTGAGGATTTGTTTCCGACCAATAATGCATATTGTGCAAATTAACTCTGCCGCAGCTAGTAAAAGTAGCCTCATCGGTCCAAAAACTTTGGAAAGGAATCGAAGATTTTCACTACACATGTCTCTCAGCCAATAGCAATAGTCGAGCCGCCTGTCAAAATCAGTGTCTGATAAAGCCTGGTGTAAAACTAGATGATAAGGATGCAGCTTAAAATCTCTTAAAATTCTGAACACAGAAGCAACACTTACACCTAGTTCTATGGAAATCTCCCTGATGCTTACGTGAGGCTCCGATTCTACGTACGCAAGAACATTAATACTATTGTCTTCATTTCTTATGCGACGTCTTCTGACAGGAAGTGGAATACGTCGTACATTTCCTGTTTGTCTTAAACGTGTTGCCATTCGCCGAAACACTTTTCTAGTGTAGTGCCTTCGATCAGGATATCTGATAGCGTATTGTCGTTCCGCAATAGCTGCATTTTGAAAACATTCATAATACACGGCAAGCATGTCGTAAGCCTCGGCATTGGTATACGACATTTTTGAAGGATAGCACTAATTTCTGATAAGGTACAATGAAACCCAAAACTAATGAAGGAAAAATTTTTACAACACAACATCAATCAAAATTAAGTAAGTTGACAACTTTTTCAATTTATTTACCTCCATGGAAACGAGCCGACTTTGTTCCGCAGCAAATTAGATTATTATTTTAAAACACACCACATTAGAATTATGCCTTAGAAGTTTTATATGATGTTATAAACGTACAGAAGAAGAATTAATAGTTGTTTTTTACAAAACGGCCGTCAATTTGAACATTTATAGCTTTTCACTTGTTTTTTAACAGTTGTTCATGATTTTGTACCATTCTATTGAAAAGTTTCTTAAACAAAAATCAATCATTACTTTGATATCGTTGTTATGACCCGTTGGCCTCTAAACATGCTCCAAATTTTGCAACTTGCTTAGTTTGGACTAGTCCTAAGCCTAGATAGAGTGTGAAGGAGGCACAGACTATGATAAATGCAGATTCCTCATTACTAATCCAACCTATACACCTTAAGAAACCATAGCAACAATCAATTATTAAATTAAACGGTTAAAAAGTCTTCTTTTCGCCATAACTCTGGAACAAATAAAGATATCAAATTGCGTTATTTACGTTTTTGTTATAAATTTAAGCTACTTTCCGCTTATGATGTCATAATTACCGTATGATTTAATTTTTCTGAATAAAATCAAAATACTGGTATTATTACAAATTGCGCCCTCTAACAATTTTATTATGAGCTATCGCGTACCAATGGATGCGACAGTTAAAAGTACTTACCTTTTTCTTCTAAACAAGCCTAGGTTTACTACAATCGGATAAGTCGTTTAAGAATAACAGCGATTTAAATGATTACACATTCAATAGCTTCCCACTCTTATTAAGGTCGGTACGCCAATGAGCCTTAGACCAAAATGATGTAGAATTGTCTAAGCTTTCTAACGATGTTACCAAAGGTATGCCTTAATGTGGGAATTTTCGGAGAAATTTATATTTTATTTTTAATTTTCAATTGCGCCTTGCGATGAATTACGGAACTTAAAAATAATTTCCAGGATTTTCTCGTGGCGACTTTTATAATGAATTTTTTTTCTTCACATTTATGTCCACTAGTTTCTGAAATATGGCCGGTGGCCAGCCTTAATGAAACACCCTGTATATATATATATATATATATATATATATATATATAAAGTTTAGGGGAAGTAACGACCGTAGTTATTATAAAAATATGGTATCGGGATGCGGTCTAGTTAAAAATGAAAATGACTCTCTATTTAATTCAAGCTTTCGAAATAATTTATTTCTTCATCATGAATCTGTGTAAGATGAACATAAGTGAGAATTAATCTATTAACATCATAAAGACTACTTACTAAATGCGAGAATTATAAACTAACATTATTGTACAGAATGGTTGATTACAATTTAAAATCACTACTTAAAAAGACAGTTACTGAAGTCTTTCAAATTATAATATATATATATATATATATATATATATATATATATATATATATATATATATATATATAGAGAGAGAGAGAGAGAGAGAGAGAGAGAGAGATGATTAGAATTAGGCATAATAAAGGGGCTAGAGTTTATTGAGTTTGAAACACAAACACAAACACAAACACAAATGCAAACGCAACCGAAAACGCGTACGCGAAAGCGAAAGAGAAGGCAAAAGCGAAAGCGAACACGATCGCGAATGCGAACGCGAACGGACACGGACACGGAAACGGTCACGGACACGGGCACGGTCACGGACACGGGCACGGGCACGGACACAAACACAAACACAAATACGAACACGAATATACATAAATATAAACAAGAAACACAAGCACTAATACGAACACCATCACGAACGTGAACACGAACGCAAATACGTACACGAACACAAACAAAAACACATACACGATCACAAACCCTAACACAAACTCGAACGAGAACACTAACTTGAACAACAACACGAACAGAAACATATACACAAGCAAGACCACAATTACGAACACTAACAAGAGTAACTTATGTGAATGTGTTGGAAAATTTGAACGCAAGTACTGACTAATAGTTATTTAAACGTAAACACAAACGACGGAAAGACGTTGTGTACAGTTTTGAATCACCAATTTTCACCTGCACGATTGGCCTTGCATTAAAGCCTTTGTTTATTAGTGATTATTACATATGCATTTGTATAAATAAACGCGTTTCTTTTATTGTTGCGTGTAATATGCAATTCTGTATGCACGTAAAAACAGATAAATCATTCAGAGTGCCACTGCCTTACGAAATTAACGTTTTTCAACTCGCACCAAACATACCTTACCCTATCGTTATGTCTTTTTGTCGCAAGTACCACAATTTGATATTCCTATAAATAACGTAGGGTCAGGAAAACTGAATATACACTTACAGTGCTAAATAAGGACTAATCCGTTTTTTTACCGTCTAAGGTTATTCATATTTATTTAATTATCCTTATACGCCTTATGCAAGGTGGGATTATTTTAATAATGGAGTATTTTCATTTATGCACCAGATTTGAACTCACTTATTCCTTCCTAAAGTTCCAAAAATAAAATTGTGAGAACACATTTGATGTTTATAATGATCTCCTGGATTGCTTTAAACATCAATCAAGCAGTACACTTGGAAAGTTTCTAAAACAGAATATATTGTTTATTGTAATACTTCTTGTTCGTTCGAAGCACTAATTGGAATTGACTGTGTTACAAATAGGTGCTAATTGGTTTCATTAGATAAACTATTTACGATGGGTAATTTTATTCGCACTTTTTAAACAAATGTTGCCTTATTTTCGAACAAGACGTTGATTCAATTTGAATTTATGCTGAGTTTACGTAATTTATTAAAACTTTGCAGTATCGATTTTTAATCAGATACAATTATCATAGTGTATAGAGTGGTTCATTTTCGATGTTTTTCTTATGGGGTCCTTGTGCTCGATTTTGGTGTTAATTAAGATCCACTAGTCATAATCAAGATATCTCTGACCGTTATTGCGCAATTAGCCAAAATTGAAAAAATGGCGATTTTGAAAAACTTGAATCAATTTTTTATTTCTAAATGTATCGACAAACTGTAAAAACATTCTTAAGGCACTATTAAAGTAGAATCCGTTAGTGTGCATTCACATTTTGAATACCTCCTTAATTTAAAAAGGTATGACATATATTTGTATTTTTTTTATATGGAACCCGTAATTGGCTATGACATTATTAAACGTTTTTTGTGCTTTTCGAAAATATATAACACTACTATCCTATTTTAATAATTAATTGATTTTTTAAGTTTTTCTAATTTACGTTTTATATTAAAAATACACAGTAGGCATAGGGGGCTGATATTTATTTAAGTAAAAACAAATGATGTCAAATATAAATTAAAAATTAGAAGTATGCAACAAAGTGATCTTGGAATTTAGTTATTAACATGCCTAATTATACAAATTCAGAAAAATGTTGCTTGTTAAAGTGTTTTATATTATCTGAAGATGATAAGAATGTGGCATCGGAATTATATTTACAAAATTTTCCTGAAAGGCTATAGCCAAATAAAAATGTAATAAACAATATAACATCATCAGAAATTATGAAAAGTTAACAGCAAATCAATTTTTATACGTATGTAAACATCTAATTCTATAAACGAACAAAAATATGAGCACAAAATATCAGTATAAAAAACACACTAAAACTACAAATATTTTTCAAACTGCGCCCTCTTTTTGGATGCAGACTTCGCATCGTCTTCTAATTGAATTTATACAGTTATGTATAGATAATGTTGTTAATTATGTAAAAGCGACACGAACACTTTCTTTTAACTCATTCACAGTATTATTAGCTCTTTTGAATGTAATGTTTTTCAAAAAACCCCATAAAAAGAAATCTAGAGGTGAAAGATCGGGTGAACGAGCAGGCACAAAATTAGTGCTGTCGTTCCCATCCAGCTATTAGGAAAACGTAAATATAAGTATTCACTAACTACACGGGAATTATGTGCGGGAGCTCCGTCTTGCTGAAATATGGAATTGCAATATTGTGCTATCTAGAAATCCCTCTAAATGAATTCGTAAAATATCGAGATATTTCAATGAGTTTAATGTTCCTTCATGCATGTGATAATAAAAACATCCGTTTCTAATGCAGCACCACTCATTTATTCCAAATTTCCCTTACTTCCTGCGGACAACACTGAC